>MVJL01001253.1:0-41718 GCA_002156465.1 Macrocentrus cingulum | reverse complement strand
TTTGACCATTGCACCCTAGCCCGTTTTCGGGGCTTACACCGGAAATTATATACTATTGTACTATTGTTTTTGATTTTACTGGTGGGAAGTGACCCGGCCGCTCGTTGCTCCGACTTGAAGGGGGGCAAGTTGCCAGCGCGCACACTCTTCAAATCATCGCAACGATGGTCAGATCACTTTTGGATCAAGTATGGGTGCGTTATTTTGTCGACCTTCGTAGTTAGGCCCATGTTACGAAGGCAAGGCGCTTATACAATGAGAGTTGCCTGGACTCAAGGGCAACGTCGTGGCAAGAGAACCCCCTCTATAGCTGCTTGACACGTTAGCTTACATCAAGCAGAGGGGTGAGCGTGGAAGAGTGTCCAAATCGCAGCTCGATACTGACGATCTACCGCACAGTACCCCGCCTTTCCACCCGGGGGGGCCTTCGGAAGGTCGGGGAGGGACGCAGCGGGCCCTCCCACGGGCTTCCAGTGCGGAGTACTGATCTCAGTATCGAACTCCGTCCTGGCTCACTCTTGCTCTGGTTGACTGGAAGACTTACAGCTCACCTCTTTGCGGTAAAGAGGGCCACTCCCAGACCAACACATTCCGTTTTTACCACGGTGAGGTATGTCGGTGAGTTCGCACTTAAATATTTTCTTTTTGAGAAAATATTCATTGGTGCGAGCCGGATTCGATCCCGGCGCCGCGCTACTCGAGAGACTCGAGAGCTGGTGCCTTAGACCGCTCGGCCACCGGACCTCGTATGTTTTTACTTAATATGCTCTAAAAATTATTTAAAAAAAAAAAAATGTCCGTACTGTTGTGAAAATAGAAAAATATTCTCATCTGTATTCAAAATCCACAGAATAATTCAGGTTTTCAATTTATTAATGCAATAATGAATATTTTTCATTAATAAAAAAATGGTTATGAATAAGAGGAATGATTTATTGAAAATAAGAACACTTTTATTGCAAATCTGCAATTAAAATCAAAAGGTGTTTCAACTGCAATCTGCTAGGTGTCAATTTGAATAGAGAACATGCCAAAAATTTTTTTTCCGATAAAAATGTAACAAAACATTGTATTTAAATTTTTATAAATTTTCATTGGAGAATATAGTGTTAAAAACTACTGTGCCAAAATTGATGGATTAATAATTATTACTTTAAACACAATAAATTCTAAGATTCTAAGAATTTCAGTGTTTCAATTGAGTCCACACTTCCCGAAGTTTTTGAGAAATTCGCACAGCCATCAATATTACTAGCAATAAATTAAAATTTATAATAACTTTTAATCATCTTTTCGTATAAGATAATTTTTGCTAACAATTTTTTTGATTTTACAATAAAAATTCACTTTCTACAATGATTTACTCTTCTACAACTTTTGGTTAACGCTTCAAGCAGTGGTTATTGATTTCAATGTTTTATAAAGATCGTAGAGAGTTATTATTTAGAGATTTGTCAACAAATTCATGCAAATTAATTATTCAAGACCAAAAAATGTGTCATTTTTAATCGTCTGATCAAAAGAATCTCTTAATTTACAGCAAAACATCAAAAATTGTCAAAAAAAAAAGTCCTATTTCATGATTAAACACTGAAAATGCAACTAAAAGCATCAACTGAAACCGAATTCAAATGTGTTGGAAATTGCTCAAAACAACAATTTACAAATCTCAAACTTAAACTATATAATAAAAATTCTAAAACGAATTCAGAAGTAAATTTTACAATGCTATATTATTGACGATAAAGAAAAGAATATAATAAAGAATGGATAAAGATCTCGATTGCAATGCGAATGATTCTGTGTTAGTGCAATTAAAAGGCAATAAAATCTAGTACAAATGGGGAAAATGATGGAATAATCAAGTTTGTGGTACTTGATAAAAATCAGAGAGTATTGTACAATGCATTCACCAGATAGTTTCTATAATGCAGGGATTTATAAGCGTATAACAATGCAATCATAAAATAATCGGTTTTATTAGTGGGCTGCATGTGTGTGGGCAGGAGGATATTTTCCCTCTATGCGCGCGCCCTATGCCGCCGGGGCTTCCGTGTGTGCCTCGTTCCTTCGTGTGATAAAGCCATACTTTTTGAGGGAACGGGACCGTCAGATAAAACCGTGATAACCCCACGTGAGACGTGCGTGTGCAGTCGGACGTGTTTGGAGGCTAAATATCTGGCTTCATCTGGCTCGCGTTGCTATCAAAGGTATTCGCCTAATTGCTGCCGACATCACGGCGGCTACAAAGCTAACCTCGCTTGAATTTTATGTATCATGACACGCTTTGCATGTTCCCTCAACTTCATTTCTGCCATTCAGACTTTCAAATTATTTGCTTTTATTAAAAATAATTCAAAAACTAACTGCCAACTTCAAAGTAATGTTGAAATTATTAAAGAAGTGAGAATTAATTATAAAGCCTCAGTTAGATTCAGTATTTCAAAAAAATTAATTCTTCACCTCATATGACGAGCTCTATACTCGCCTAGTCCATTTTCGCTAATATTTCTAGTTAAAATCGCATGGTGCTCGATCAATTTTGATTCAATCACTGTATAAATCTTCTTTATTTCTTTTCACGATGGTTAAAAAATGATTTCATATGTCCTACCTTTTTATTAAATTACAATGAATGATTTATTATTTTTTTCCGACCGTCCGAAGTTTTTTCTCGTGTATAGACTCTAATAAACGAATTGTAAACAAAAACTACGGCGATATATAGTGCCTGTATATGATTGCGGTTTTCCTATATTCGAATTGACTTATGATTATATTTTTAAAATACATTATAAATTTTTTATATTAATCAAACGGAGTGTGCTCTATGGTTTCACCATGTATTTTTATTTGATCTTGATGAAATATCTCATTTTAATTAATGTATGTTAGTTTTTATTATATATAAGTAAAGGGTCATTAATTTAGTTTAGTTTATCGACAATCACTTATTTTTATTACTCAAATGTAAATGTATTTTAATACTATTAAAAGATTACTGGCTACGATAGCATATTATTAAAAATGAATTTTTATTCAAAGCTAAATATCAAACACGCGATCATCACAAGGCATATAATTCTTCTGCCGACTTTAGAGAGTATTCATTATGAAAGAAAAATCCTCGATAGGGAAAATTTTTCATAATAGATTTTTGACTACAAAAACATATATGTATTAGAGTGTTTAAAAAAAAATTTTCGTTTTTTTTCTCATGGATTCATTACAAAAATTATGTTTATGACTAAAAAAAACTTATGAGAAAAAAGATATAGGGGAAGGTAGGGCAAAATGGGGTATGGGGGGCAAAATGGGATACCTAAAAAAACGAGTAAAAATTTTTTTCTTCAATTGCGCCAACTACAGTTGAATTATTATCTAATTTTAGTCAAACTTCATTTCGACTATTATCTACTCATATGTTCAACTTTTTGTCCTATCGAGTGAACTTTTACTGTAATTTTAAAACAGTAAAACTGTATGCCATCAGCAATTGTATTACTATTATCTACTCATATGTTCAACTTTTTGTCCTATCGAGTGAACTTTTACTGTAATTTTAAAACAGTAAAACTGTATGCCATCAGCAATTGTATTACTATTTCATAAAGTTTTATCCTTTTTAGCGAACTGTCACTCCATTTTTACACTTGCGGTTGTTACTATTTCATAAAGTTTTATCCTTTTTAGCGAACTGTCACTCCATTTTTACACTTGCGGTTGTTAAAAAATCATTATTATCTCAAGTACCCCATTTTGCCTTTCCTTACCCTAGAAATATAATCGAAATTATTGTTGAGCCTGGTACAATGTAGAGTTTTTACGTATTATCTAAAAATGGACACCGAAAAAATCAAGCGCTACCATTTTTCTGACGAAAAATCTTAAATTTGGCGACAATATATATACAAGTATTTCTCAGTCATATAAACACTCTAATATGAATTGATTAAAATTATTTTAATAAAATTTAACGAATAGAAATTTGACTTAAAATATTTCATGGAAATATCAACTATTTACTGTGAAGCAACAATTTAAAAATAAATTTTAAATATACAATAGATATTCTCTTTTTGTCACATGACTTGTTATGTACTTTATATAAAGGTATCGCTTCAAAGCAAACCATTTCAACGTATCTTCTTCTTCCCACAGAACTTTCCCGAACGTCCGTTACAAGAGACAGAACCTTGAAGAAAAGTAAAAAAGAAAGAAGAAAAGAAATCTTAAAAAAGTGGTGAATGGTGTCGTGACGTGCACTGAAGTGACGACAAAAGAGAAGCGATCGTTTGAAGAAAGTCAGGGATGAGAAACGGACTTTCCGGCAATTGACGAATGTCCGGAGAAACTGATTTCACTTGAAATTACATTGGAGTCATAGATAAGATTCAAGTGAAATCGCAGAAATAAAGATTGATAAAAGTGATTTTTAGCAGATTAATCATTGGAGAAGGTGAAAAATCCGGCCAATTGATAGAGATACCCTTCCAAAAAGTGTCCACGGGGATGACATTTAATAAATGAGAAAGCAATAGGATGGACGAGCTATGCAATTGCATGAGAACGTTGCCTCTGCAGTGATCAAGAGGATTGGCGGATGGCAGGATGCCAGATCTGCCAGATTTAGACAATTATTGTATCATTAGAACAAACATCCGAGGATCTGCTTTCCAGATTGCCAGAAAGTAAACGGCAATCCTGGCCAGAAGATAAGTGTCGATCGATTTAATAGTGCTAATGACCTTTACAGCGCTCATCGACAGTTCTGTCACTCACTTGGACATGAAAGGCTCGAAAGCACTAACAGTAAAGCGCTTCAGACGAGATTCGAATTTAACTACAGTCAGGCTGTATGCCTAAATTCTGAAATTGATGAATTCGTTTTTTTCTTGATGCCACAATCGTGACATTTCAGGCTGGTAAGCCCACTAATTCCATCAATATCGAGGCAATTGAGATGGTTTCAGTCGGCATTGGTCGTAGACCGAATCCAGTTTTAACGGGTTTGTTATAAGTGTGGTGGTCATTGTTTTTGATGAATATCTCAAGCGAACTTCTTTAATGCTGCATGTTTATGACGATAAACTATTTTTAAACAGGTTATATCCAGTAATCAAATAAAAAGTCTGTCACGAAGGTAATTCGGGTTAAATTTCAAACCAGGTTAAATTATATAGTTGGTTATTTTAATCAGTTATGGGTTTTAGAATAAAATATTTGAGACATCGATTGTCAAATACTTTTTTCTGACATTTAAGGAGTTTTCATGATGATACGAAAAAAGTTCCATGGATTTAAAACTTTAATCAATTAGTGGTCTAATTATCAGGCATGTATGGTTTAAATTTCAAATCATTCGTTCATTTGGTTTAGTTTATGAGAAAATGCCATTTGAACTTGCGATTATACGCCGCTATCGCCATAAGAGCCTGTGTATAAAGACCTTTATTATAATTTCCAATTTCTCGTTAACGAAATGGGCAAATGGAATAAAATTTGAAATATAGCTGCAGGAAAGACAGAGCAATAACTGGTTAGTTTGTGGTTTCGCTGGAACTTTTTTGATTTTTCGATTTTTAAATAGTACATCCTATTTTTTTTGTAACAAATACCGAAAATGCTCTTTTTTTCGCTCTGGTGCAGCCATTAAGTGACCTAATTTTTTCACAGCTGACATTAGTGTCTAAAAAATCCGCAGGATCCGTGCACAAGGGGGCTACTTTACGCACTAGTGCATGAAAACGCATTTTAGGCACGCATGTCAACACTGAAAAAATCGGTCACTTTACGGCGGCTCATGAGTGAAAAAAACGAGCTTTAAAGGCATTTGTTTCAAAAAATTGATTCTGTAATCAAAGAATTAATAAAAACCTTTTCATAATAACTCTTTTAAATAGCCAATATATAAGGCACTTAAATTTAATGAAATCAAAATTGAGCCTCTGACTGATTTAATATCAAAAATACGTTTTGAATTTTTCTCATTTTGGTATGACCATCGTAAATCTTTAAACTGAAGTTAAAAAATTCGCATATTTTAATTATTTAAAAATATTTGAATTTTTCTATATATAACAACGATTATTTTAAATTTCTTATTATGAAATAAAAATTTGATATTCGATTCGTTCAATTTTTCATAATGGCGAAGAACTTCAATCAATTTTTTCTGTATGAATTATGAAAACGCAATCTTTGATGACGAATTTCAATAATACTTTATTTCCGTGACAAGTTATTAAATATTATTAAGAACTCGTTACTTTTACAGAAAACTTATTGCACGTACAAAGTATACGTATTGTATACAAACAGAATCTGTTCACGTATATCACAGAGAAGATTGAAGTAGTAGTCGGTGCCTTTGAAATATTCAATATTATTGATGTCGATGCTGTTTATTACACAAGTTATTATGAAAGACGGCACGTTCTCATTTCATTATCTGATGACGTCCAATGAAACGGAAAAGAGTGTATTAATAATACGCGAAGTTCATTGGGAATGTATAGTGATAAAACATTAATTATTATTGTGAATATTCGGTGGTGAAAAATCCGATATGATATCAAAATGAATATCGAGTTAAGCAGAGAACAGATGAATGAACGCGTCAGTAGAGAGAGGAGAAAGTCGTCGCGTGTGGCAATACCACGAGAGATGGGAAATAACAAGAGTATATATATATAGTACTGAGCGAGAAAGAGGATAATAAAAAAATACGCTTGAGAGAGTTCCAACCAATAATAATTGGAATTCTAATCAATAGCGTTCGTGCGCGGTACGCTCGTGAAAAAACTTCTATCTCCCTCTGCCGTTTTTTTCCTTTTCCGATCCATTATCTCATCGTATATAGCTGTAGGTACAGCGGCAGTAGTCATTTATAGTTGATGAATACAATGAAATAAAATTAGACGTCAAGCAATGCGGTATATATATGGTTTCTATACAGATAGAATTTTCTATATAATTTAAATATATTCCAAAAAGTAAATGAATCACCGATTGACATCATTAGGATATATATATTTACAATGAGTAACTTTAACACAAAATTCATTATTCAGCCTTAATGACAGCTGGTAATTGAGGTTGAAAGTCATGATTTTATAATGAAAATTCTAGAATTGAATCAGTTTACATTTGATTACCAGAAACTATTCTCAGACCAAAAGATATCATGATAATATAGATTATTGTGATTAATTCAGGTATTCATTTCTCTCTATAATAAAACGAAACCCTAAAAATATTGAGTGTCACAATTATTTACTTAATTCTCATAAGTGACACCTTGACATGACATTTTTATATTTAATCCAAATGCTGTTCTCTAATTTTATCAATACCCGTGAAAAATGTTAGAATCTGAATTGCACACCACGTTTATACGCAGCATATGTGTGCTTTGCTCTCGGTACATCCCGTTTCAGCGACAACGGTAAATAAAATGCCATTATACACGAATAATTTATCTTTAATTATTTCTATTGATAGATTGTTGCAAGAAACACCTTTTATTCGTTAATTAGATATTGTCCATTAGAGTTCAGTATTGGTTGATGTCATCATAAAAACGTCCGTATAGAACCAAAACATTTGGAAGTGGCACCAATCGCTTTGCTGAATATCGAAGATCTATAGTTTTGAAAACGAAATTGAAAATGTTATCGATTTAAGAGTTATTAACAATAAACTGAAGCCATGTTCGATAGTTTTTTTTAGTTACCCCTGAGTAAAAAAAAAAAAAAACTTCATAACTGATCAATCATGAACATATGTCATAAAGTCTTCATGAATTCATTTTAGTGAACAAAAATGATGATATCGTGAACTTTTAAAGTTCAGCGTGCATGAATTTTTGCGGAACACTGAACTTTTGATGAATTTTGCCAGCATCAGTGGGCTTTTTTCGTTTTTCAGGGTTAATAGTTAAAATTTGTTTGTTAACGAACTACGATTAGACACTAGAGCTTGGCGAGGGTTCTCCAACGGATAGCTTTGACATAGGGTGGGTTTGCCAGAGAGTTAATACTGCGCACAGGCGTGATTAGAAGCGAGATTAGCGACGCACTACAGCTCGTCACTCGGCCG
Source organism: Macrocentrus cingulum (assembly GCA_002156465.1). Classification (NCBI taxonomy): domain Eukaryota; kingdom Metazoa; phylum Arthropoda; class Insecta; order Hymenoptera; family Braconidae; genus Macrocentrus; species Macrocentrus cingulum. Next base: position 33,618 of record MVJL01001253.1, on the reverse strand, counting down.
CAAACATCCAAGCCCGCAGGGTCGCATGAATGCACTACAGGGACATGATGCACCCTAGCGACCCACATTCACTCACATTTGCTCGTTGTTCGTAATGTCTGGCAGTGTATTTACTATTGTGATGCTGTACCACAGCCAGTATAGAAACGTATGCAGTTGGTATACAAGTACTCTTCTCAAGTACTGGAAATTCCCAGAGTAAAGAGTTTCTCTAGTCTCTTTGTTCTCGCTTAATTTTCCAGTGGTTCGTGTAATTGAATCACCTGGATATAAATTACCCCGAAAGATTATCAAAAGCAAGATTTCAATTGCTTCGGCAAAAGAGGGTTCTTTTATTTCAACATCACTCTTCGATGATCATCCTATCATGATGGAGAATCAAGTGAAGAACTTGAGCAATGAAGAAACGCCAATTTTACCAACTATTCTCTATTCAACAAGAATGAAAAGCATGAACATATACGAATAGATATAGAAGACAAAGCCCTTCATGCTCTTTTGCACTAGAACCATCTCGCGGGCGCTTTGATTCAATTATATAATGCTTTCCCCGTGATCGAGATTGCAGAATGAAGCCTCTGATTTAGAGCCTTCATTTCGCAATCATAATACCGGCCAGAGGGCCGCTTTTGTGCCCGCAAATCCTTTGAGGTAATATAGTCCTTATGTCGTCATCACGCGCGAGAATTTAGCTTTGAAGGGATCCATTTATGCGACAACTTTTTCAGCTTGGATGTTGCGTGTGATGGCGCGGATCTGGTGAATATAATTTTTATGCAATTTTTTTTGTAGCCAAGTTTCAAACACCTCATTGCAATTAATCTGGCTGTTGAGAGTGTTTGTTTGCCATAAAAACGCACGAACGAGATGGGAAATAGCCGATGGTATAAAAACAAAAATTAATATACGCCATGAGAATACGTGGAAGCGACGCATTTCAAGTGTGGCTTTATATAGGTATATGCTGCCGGGATGATAATAAATATGCATTAATGTTTACGCATAGTCCGATAACACAATAATCCAACCTCATGGCCCATCTCGTGGCCTCGCTGCTGCTCTGTTGCATTCTTATTCGTGTCACTTTTTATTATTGAAATAGTTGATGGACATCGTGCAACTTTTATTTTGTTTCAACGGTTTTTATTATTTTTTATTTATCATCCCTTATAAAAAAATCCGCGTGCATGCCCGTTTCACTGGGCGAGCTACTTTTTTTATGAAAGAGCTTTTTTGTGGCTGATAGTTCAAAACCGCGCCAAGGGTTTGCTGATTTTTTTGGACTATTTTTAAGATCCTATAGTAACTTTTGAAAAAACACTATCGTACAGCAAAACATTTAACAATATATTATATAATTATTTCACATGAATTTGAGGTTTACGGGTGTGCGATAGTCTTCAAAATGAAGCCAGGGGGTTGCTGATTTTTTCGGATGCTTTTACGACTTTAAACTATAGTTATAAAAAATTTTCATCGTTAAACAAAACATTGAATACTATATTTCATGATTATCCCTTCTTGAAAAAGTCATTTCGAGATCATATCGAAGATATCTCGAAATATCTCGAATAGCGTGGACTCTCTTTGAGTGAACACTAACCTTATTGGTCAGTTCACGGCGGGCAAATTTAAAAAGATTTCATTCCAACTCCAAGAGTTTTTACCGGTCATATTTTAATTTGCAGTCGCGTCAGTTTTTTTTTTTAAACCTAGACACCATGTCAAAACAGCTCTGAGCAGACAGAGAGAGATAAGATTGCCAAGGGTTGTTTGCAGAGTGTTAAATTTTTGTTCTCAATCAGGAATCATTTCTAAGAAGACTTCGAGAGTTTGTAGTGACGGAACCAATTTTCAAAACTGTTCTTCGTGTATGGATTGGTTGCATAAAGTTGATGGATGTATACGAGAGCTTATGTGACAGATTAGAGATAATAGTGAAGTTATAAATTATTGATACCTTGCACAATTAAGATTGATGGTGCTCGTGAACATTAAAGCATGAGAACGATCTTGTTTTATTTCTATCGAGACTCCTTTATACGACGCAACCGGTGCTTCCTCAAAATGCTTGAAAGTTTTTATGATCGCCCTTTTCTCATAATTTTCTCGAGTTCATGCTCGTTTTGCTCTTTATCTAACATTTCCCGTACCAATCTTCTAGTTAAAAGCTTTCCATAAAGCCCGTTATTTCTTGACAGTTTCTCGTGTGATTTATAGAATTACGCTTGGAATTTAAGCGTAAGCGCACAGTTCATTAACGACTGATGCAACCACTATATTTACATATATATATCTGAGTAAGAAATTTATTTATTTGGTGTGTTATACATAGTGTATGTTAAACGAGACTACAATTACCAGTGATTGGGTTGGTAGCAAACATCCGGCCCCAACTTTGACGGTCCTCTCGCATCAATCGTATCCAAACAATTCATTTATTCGTTGAAGAGATTATCAGTTTGTTAAATTCAATGATTATACTTATACTCAAATTATTGATCAAAAATAGGTGCTCGGTAATTTTATTCCTGTAGAAAATATCCCCTCCCATATTATCTCTTGCAAAAATATTCCCAACGTCAGGTATAATAATATCTTCTTCAAAAATAGTTTATAAAAAAAACCACTAAAGTTTAGGAAATTTGCTCTAGTCAAATTTAATTTTGGATAAAATTCAAAGGGATTAGAAATTTTTGACCGGCGGCGGGGGGTTCCGAGGGTGGTTTTTTTTAAATGTGCTCTGACTTCGTGAATAACGTCAACATGCGCCTATTTACAATAAAGATTACATTTTGATCGTTTATTAATTTATTTAATGATTTAACGAAATAATGGTTTTTTCGTTGTTTTTTTTTTTTTTTTTTCAATGATGCGATTTGAAAAATGAAACAAAATACTATAGTTTTTAAATTATTTCTTTTTATAACGACATTACTGGAAGAAATTAAGAAATTAATAAAATTTGTCGATAATATGATTTTTTGATATCAACAATATAAAATTTATTTTCTCGTTACTTTGATTCTAATTATTTTTCTCATATTACAGTACCTACTCAATTTTCTATATTTAATTCCTGTATAAATTTATTTCAACCATTTTTATTTGTCGGGGAAATTTTCAGCTAGAACTCAAAAAATCCTGCCTAATATTACACAACTAAAAAATCCTTAATCAAATGAACTATTTGTCTTTTATTTTTCTCAATTACAAGTTCCCGTAAAAAGTTTGAATAGCAAGATTTCAAATAGAAAATTAATCAGATACTTATCAGCAATGAAGATTTTAAAATGAAAAAAAAAAAAAAATGTTATTATAGAAATGAGAAAACTTAGAGATGCTGGTAAAAGTTTTTTTATGAGCATTGGACATTGAAGACCGAGAGGACCTTTGCACGCGGCCCTACAAAGAAGTCTCTCGCCGACGGATGCCTGAATTATTTGAAAGATGTCGGGAAAGATAGTGCTAGATCGAGGAATACTTTATAGAAGTCGTTCATCATGCACCAAGTTTCCACGCCTTTCCTGATTATCTAAAGACTTGAGATTGGGTCGACATCAGAGAACGAGAAGAGAGTTATATGTCTGTTCTAATTAAGCATGGACTCGTACCGAACTCCTCGACTCTATCTTCGCAGAGTACTATACTCTCAGCTCAATTTTGCAGTCCCTTCGGATTCAGCGGAAGCTTACCCGATCTCGAGGATGGCAATTGGACTAGAGGGTTCATTGCGGAAATATACGCCCGTCATATATCCTCATTTAAATTGGTCGAGTCTCTTGAGATCGTAAGTCGTAAAGCAGTAGAGTGTGTTTTCCGAACAGCTCAATTCCCCCCTAAAAAAAAAACCTGTGTGCGTGCAACTGATGAAAATGTATTGTTAGGTCTTTGAAGTTTCATAATACACTTTACGACTCTGATGCGAGCGATAAATCAGTGTTAATCTGCGAATATATATAAAAGCGAAGAAAGTAATTGCGCGCCTGCGGCGCACGGAATTGCCAAAGAAAACTCATCACCGAAGATGGGTCCTTGGTGATGGAAACTAACTCCAGGTTCATTGGAAGTAGTCTAGTTGCTTCCTTGTGCAGTGTACGCTTGCTGATGCCCTTCTGCATCAGAGTTTGTAGCCTCAAGGGACGGACCAAGCAGCAACTCGTTACACTAAATGACCCGCTTGCCTCGATTCGCTAGTTTGTTAACTAAAAGTTTGCCGTAGCTCAGAGAAGGGCTAGCAGCAAGCACAGCAGTCCAAAAGCCCAGGCGCGCGTCCATCAGACGCGTGTTTGCCAGTTCTTGTCTTTGGGTAAAGCTATTTTCCATGGAAAAGGCAGCAATGGCCCTCCGTGTAGTTTTCATGTCCTGAGGGGAGGAGTCAGTAAACATTCAGTGTAGGCACAGCTCCGCACAGTGTGTTATTGTGATAGTTGCTCTGTTCGTGTGTGCTACTTCAACGATGATGGGCATCATAATCAAGCTTGCGACTCGAGGCAAACTCGACTCTATTAGGTCTTGATCCCCAAGAGACCGGGGCTATTCTGCATTAATGACTTTGATAAACGGATAAAATTTAACTGATCGATGTGAGGCTTACGTGCGGGTTGATTCCACTCGGATAGGCCATTTGGTATAACATGCATGGACAATCCTACGCTCTGCTGGCCGAGTATTACACAGGCAACACAAGAAATCATGATAAAGTGGTTGGGGTGATGTAGCAAAACCCTTATCACAAATAAACCATTGAGATATTTATGACGGAGACTTTTTGATATTTACTGCTAGCAGCTTTTCATTTTCTACCCTTTTTAGACTTGTAATTCCACTTTGATCAAATTTAAATGGTTGACCTACTTCATTGACGGAATTTATATTTCCAGGTTTTATTGTCAATAGTAAAGAGTATTTAAACTCAAAGTAATCATTAGTTAATAAATTTAAATTCAAATTATTTTACAGAATGTCTTGTTAAATTTTAACTTGAGATTTTTTAAAAAGGTTCTAGCGTAACTTATGAGCTAAAATAGCAATTGAAGATTTTTAATAAATAGGTATACTAATTGAAAAGTAATAAAAATTCATTATTTGAATTAAAAAAATATATGTATTGTGTATTTGGGGCAATTGAATGACTACTAAAGTTGTTGAAGTATTGAACAAACTTGGGATTCGCGTCAAATTGAGTTAGGATTTTACGTGGTTATCGTTCGTCAACCTTAAGAAAATTTTTTCAACTTTATTCTGGTCTAGTTTGAATGTTAACGGGGTGTTTTGAACATTTTAATGTATTCTAGATTTATCGAGCTTTTTAACCTAAGTTTTTGGTTGCTCAAAGTTGGAGTTATTTATATTAAGAGCCCATATAGGGAAGGCTGGGCTCAATTAAAATACTAAAATCCTTAGAATTTATTGTGTTTAAAGTAATAATTATATTAAGCCATTAGTTTTGGCACAAGAGTTTTTGAACACTATATCGTCCAATGAAAATTTATAAAAATTTAAATACAATAATCGGTTACATTTTTATCGATAAAAAACTATTGGCTTGATCTCTGTTTAAATTGACACCTAGCAGGTTGCAGTTGAACCACCCTTTGATTTTAATTGCAGATTTGCAATAAAAGTGTTCTTATTTTCAATAAATCATTCTTTTTATTCATAAGCATTTTTTTATTAATGGAAAATATTCATTATTGCATTACTAAATTAAAAAATTTAATTTCTGTGGATTTTGAACACAGATGAGGATATTTTTTCTTTTCCACAACAGTACGGACATTTTTTATTTTTTAAATAATTTTTAGAGCATATTAAGTAGATATATATTTTTCGAATTTGAAATTTTATAGATGATTTCAATGACATTTTTAAACGCTTTTACAATCGACACTACAGGCAAGATTAATATATGCTTTTGGGTACAATGTTTATTTATTTAACTCATTTTCGTAGTTATTTCTTAAAGCTCATAAACTATTATTTAACGTAGTATATCGTCCAATTTCATACGTGAATCTATTCGGAAATAAGTGTACTGTTTATCGTCTTATGTTATTGCATTTCAAACCTTAAATTTGAAATTTATTTTTTACATCAGCTACGCTAAAACCCCCTTAAATGTTTGAAATATCGCGATATGTATCCAGAGAGTATCAAATCAAACTTCCGCCAAAGTTGATATTTCATCCATTATTTAATCAAATAATGATAGATGCCAGAAATTATCATTTAATCAATACATAAATTATTTCAAAAGTTTATCAAAGCTTTGCAGTGAATGCTGAATGTAAGTTACTTCTTGGCAAACTATTCCAAGTCTAATTACAACTTCAAAACAAACGATGACGCTTAAAATAACCAGCCAGCAATGTCCGTCTGTACCAGCATCAAAGCCCACCAAAGTCGGGACACCGAACCCGACCCGCTTATTGATTGACAAATTAAACATCAAAACGATTTAACCAAATAAAAATTCCTTATCATTTCTCCCCACAACAGACGAGTAAAAAAAGGATTATTTATTAATAAATTTAACTACTTCCAACAATAAATTCCATCGAAGCAGACTTGAAAAATATAAAGAAAAACTTTCAATCCTTCGAGTACACACCTATTTTTTCGACATCTCCTACACTCTGGGTCAATTTGACCCTTCACTGTAGCGAATTGCGTAGAACTCTGCAACTACTCAACCAATTGGTTTGAAAAAATTAAAAGATATACTTAAAATTGTGTTTAAATAGTTCCCTTCACTGTAGCGAATTGCGTAGAACTCTGCAACTACTCAACCAATTGGTTTGAAAAAATTAAAAGATATACTTAAAATTGTGTTTAAATAGTTCATCAATATTAAAGAAGCTATTAAAATTTTTAACACAACAAAAAAAAATTCACGATGAAAATATTTATTTAAACAATCGAATTTTATCAAAAAATTGCAATTTTTCAACGATTTCTAACATTTCTTGCTGAAAATTTTAAAAAATTCACGATGAAAATATTTATTTAAACAATCGAATTTTATCAAAAAATTGCAATTTTTCAACGATTTCTAACATTTCTTGCTGAAAATTTACGCGATTTCTCTCGAAATACATTTAATAAATAAAAAAATTAGTCATCTAATTTATCTCAATCGAGAGTATTTATTTTACGTGCTAATAGACGCGATTTCTACGGCGTTGAAAATCAGCTGTGACTTCAATCTTTTGTCAAAAAAATCTGATAACTCATCACGCTACAACAACTGTCGAAATTTACAGTCAATAGTTTTAATTACCTCCGCCGATCAATAGTCTTATCATTTTCTCAAATGGTTGAGCGTTTTTTTTTTTTTTTTTTTTTTTGGCAAAATGGCTTAAAGGGTGCTCAGTCGATTAGACCATTGCACCCTGGTTGAGCGTTACATTCGATCAAAGTCCGTGTATGGGTCCAAATGACCCAGCGTGTACTCGAACGGGTTAATAATGATAAAATGAAAACCAACCTGGAGAGCGGACTACTGATGACATAGTGAGTGTAGTAAAAGATACTGGCGATGGACACAAGAAGTAAAGCAGCAACGCAGCGCTTGACAGTAGCTTGCTTGACGATGCACCTTGGTGCCACTGCTCCCAGCAGCGGCACCGTAGCCTCCACTCCAGATAGTTTCATCTAAACGTCTTCTATTTAGTCTCGCCGGCGGCAGCGATACAACAATGTTCCTTTATCCAATTGACTTCCGGCAGTGTAATGAGGGAGAGAATACAGGTTGTTGTGCTCTCAGTGGCTGCAGTAGTCACTAATACACTGGCACATCAACAACTTCAACGACTCGTGACGCGGTCTCGTTGAACGACCTCGGCATCCTCGTTTGCAATGAATTACTCATCTCCCAAAAGCCATTGGGTAGCCTCACCTCGCAATTTCAACATTACAACTAATCGTCTATCTAATCCAGTAGTCTCTGGTGAAAAAAATTTCTTTCATTCATGAATTTACATTATTTTACTAGATTCATCTCTAATTCGTATTTTTAATTTCTTCGACTTTCGCATTTTTCGGTGGTCGTGGCAATCTTCACGACCACCATCAGTGCCAATAACTAGAAGGACTGTGTTTCGACGTGTTTAACCCATTTGGCCCATCTACAATCAGGCTTTTGGGCCTCAGCAACTGATATATTTGATTGTTCCATGAGAATCCATCTTCAGATTGACCTGGGAGAAGAGGAATCGACTCTTGGTTGGGCAGTCTCCACGATAAATTGTCCTGAAGAACATTGACTCGACGTAAAAGTGGGAAAATAAATTTTATTGAAATGTCATGTGAGGCAGTGGCCACTTGGGATCACAGTGGCTCGCGATAGAGAGTATATGGCCATCCGTTACTGGTTCAAAGAGGACTCTCGCTCTCTCCAGCAACAAGGTCTCTGCTGCTCACTCGTAAATTTAAACGTGTCACGACACTCCACCGTTACTTTTCCGCCAGCCCTTGCGCGACCACCCCTGTCAATTAGGACGGATGAAGTGCCTTAGTTTTGTGTGTTTCGATTACTCGCGTCGCTCATGCCAATGCCGATTGATTTCCTGGGGCCATCGCTTGGTTCTGTAACAAAAAATGCAACAATTGTATGAGTTTAAGGCTGCAATGCAGTTGTGCAATTGAATTTATACTTTATTTCTCTGCCATTAGTGTGACTGGTTTCTTTGCGAATTGTAAAAGCCGTATTGGAATAAGCCGAGTTATTTTTCCCGTTAATGAGGGAAAAAAAAATTGGACATTTTTCGCCTGGGATTTATCTGCGGTCGTTTAAAACAACAAGCTACAATGCAATCACCTTGTCGCCCCCGCGCGCGTTCAGGGTGTTAAAGTAGGAGAAATGTTAGATTTGTATATGTTTATATATATACTAGGGGCTTTGGTGGGTTGTGTAATTAATCGAGCGTATTCTCTCTAGCATCCTTGCTGTTGTTATTATAGTAAAGCAATTTTTTTTACTCGCGTTTCTCAAGCGTTGCACCGCGTACAACACTGAACGAACAAGAAGTCCATTAATCAAGACCTGCCCTCTCTGTCTCGATCCCCCTCTTTTCACTTTACTTTTCCCCGGGATTATACTCATTGCCGGATGCGTGGACGCCTCTCTCCAATGGGGGATTTTTTCTGGGGGGATAAGGTTCACGAATGCCAGAGACAAAGGAATGTTAAATTGTTGCAAAGGCATTTCAACTTTAGCTCTTTTGGATCTTGATGAGTGATGGAAGATTCTTACGGTTATATTTCAACTTGTTTCTGTTTTCGCAGCATATATTTTTCGAGCCCCCAAATCAACCATACGATTTGTAAAGCCGCGATAGAAATTTGTCAGGATTTTTTAACAAGATTTTTCAACTGATTTGGAAATATTGTCTTTACGAAATCGACCCGGATGTATAGCCCAAATAGTGACTTATTGACAGGACGTTGAATTTAAAATATGTTATAGAAAAAAAATTCCGCACCGATTAACAAAAAAAAACAGGATTCCTATATCGAGCCTACTTTTTGATTGATTTGATATTGTGCCATATAATGCAAAAAATATTTTACGACCCAAAGCTGGACATGGTTTTTTAACGTATAGAAACACTCGAACCTCCATAAAGCCGATTATGATGTTCATGTACACTTGTAGTACGTAGTAATTGCAGTATGCTTGGAATAGAGATATTGGCATATCAGAATTGCCATCATTAGACGTGCATTTTTAATAATTGCGATGTGAAAGTGGAGCAAACTCGAAGAAATGAAAGGGTTCTATGACACTGCTGCTGATGTCTTCTCTTCTCTTAGATAATGAGAGCAACTTGGCGCGATCGTCGTAGCACAGAGTGCACTCCTTTGAAAGACGAGATGTCGGGCGTGTTAGGAATTTAATTACGCGCAAGTCAGTCGATCGCTCTTCAGAGGAGACCTCATCTTCGATTATCGAGCAGTCAATTTCTCTCATACTTCCAAGCACTCCTCTTTCTCATTTTCCAACTCGCAGCATCGTACAGAGGCGAGGCGCAGCGATTTTAACGAAAATTATTCTCGACTTTTATGGAAATATACATTTTCTCATGATTCCATACAGATCACTCACCTTTCACCTTAGTCACTTTGATTCCTCCGTCTAAATCTGCATTGTGCATCAGAGGCGTATTGAGAAGATGGAGAATATTCGAAAAATGAATTTATTTTCCTGCTAGTTCCTCATTGCCGTTGTATGCCAATAAACTCGTGACACAGTTCCATTATATTCAAATTATATAGTATCGACTGTCTGACAATTGTATGCATCATATATATCGATGTATATACATATTGATGAGCTTCGTTTTGGAACGGATCTATTGCAACGTACTGTAATGAGCTTAATGTTTGGGGAATACCCGTTGGAAATTGCGGCTGTCCCAGAGATGACATTTTGAAATAGACACGATGATACTGATGGAGTTTCGACTCTATTAATTGGAACTGTTGAAAATCTTCTGGAAAATCTTTCTGGAAATTGCCGTGCTCTTGGTGGATACGCCATGTCGTATATACTCGATCAAATTCAATATGCGCTCGGCATCTCCTGTCGTCCGCTCCTTTCAATTTCCGATGGAATAATAAAAATTCAGAGGAAAGAATGCGATGAGAAATTCTAACGTGAATTATATACATTGCAGACAATCTACAAGTATCTCGCACACTGAACCAATTATCGTCTAAAAGCGAAAATTCAATCACAATGCTTCCTATAGGATGAGATAGAAAAAATAGAATGAATTACGTTCTTGAATACGGTAACTTTAGAATTTCTAAGATGGAAAACACTCGGATAATTGTTGGAATAATAGATTTTATCAACAGGTTATACAGGATATGCAAGAGTCTACAGTCATCGAATTTTTTCGTCCCGGGGTGCCGCCATTGAGTGGCTTAATTTTTGAACAACTGATTAATGTCTAAGGAGTTCGCACTTTACGTACTAGTAAAAAAAAGACACACATTAGACACGGATGTTAGCAGGGAAAAAAATCGAACACTTTATGGCGGTTCAAGAGTGAAAAAAAATATTAATTCAATAGGCATGTGATGCAAAAAAACATTTTCTGTGAAAGTGTAGTTTTTTTTATTTCTTTTTCAGGCATTTTTGAGGATAAAAACAGTAGTGATTGAACTGAAAAAAGTTAGGAATTAAAATTCATTTGCTGATGTAAAAATCCAATATTTTCCGCAGTTTAATCATCTTAATGGATAATATCTCAGGATTCTCCAACTGGTTTGTTTATACATGTAATGAAATAAAAATTTTATGAAATTTTAAACACAGCGGAAATGTAATTAATTTAATGCCGTTAAAATTAAATATTCCCAATTCCGTTTTAATTAAAATTCACTTCGTTATCTTTAAAAAAAGACGTTAAAATGATGTAAATATTTTGCAAGATTCAAGATACCCAAATCTTTGTTCGGAGTTAGCGTCTCAGCCGTTCATCATAATAACCTATACATGAGATCTGCAGCATTCGACGCAGAATTTCACGTAGTTTCATTTGGGGTATTTTTTAAAAGGATTCAATACAGAATACACACAAAGCTGATAATTATAAGAATCATATGTCAATGATTCTAATCTTCGCGCCTTTTTAATACGCTATTTGTTTAGGTTTTTTTAAAAATCAAGTTGAACATAGGCATGGGTCTTTTGTTTATGTCAATCGAATTTAGAGGGCTAAGACAAAGTTAAGATTTAGGAGAAAATAGATCATTATTTCGGCGAAATAGTCATGCAATGCAGTATTAAATGTTTTGCTTAGTCACGATATTTTTCCTACAGTTTGTTTATAGCTCTAAAAACACCTTAAAAAAATCCATAACCTTCTAGCGTCGTTTTAAAGACCATCGCACACCCTCAAACCTCAAACAATTATGAAATATAGTGTTAAATATTTTGATAATTTCCTTTTAGTTAGGGTAGAGTCCAAAAACTACCCTACTAATTTGCAACCCTTACAGTTATGTCATCATCAAATTGAAACGCACGTCAAATCATCAAAATCCACCAAAATATGTTTGTTTTTTTTTCGATATTCTAATAGTTATTCATAGTTAGTTGTTAATCAAATATCTCACTGACACTAAACTATTAAACTCGATAAATCCTTGATATTTATTCTGTTACGTTATTAAAATCCTTAATAAAGTTTACGTAAACGTAACACGACATTCATCGCGATTGTTAGGCGGTACTAAGTTCGCCGGGGCAGCTAGTATATCTATAAAACTCTCACTACGACATTTAGGAAATAATTCAGTTGAAAAATTCCAAGTTACAATTGAATAATTTAAGTAATCCAGTTGGAAATTGTGTTAAATGAAGTTGATTGTCTCCATTTTAGCTTGTGTATGTAGCAATCATGACGTGTATACACAGTTTGAATTTCAAGGGATGTCTATACGTAACATTGCTGTATCTCTCTGATTGATTGAAGTGAATCTCGCAAAGCAAACTGATCAGACTGGAGACGGCACAAAGGGATCGGATTGCTGAGACTTTCCAAGTGCGAACCTCACACGTAACACAATCGCCCACGTTCATGAGGTTACAGACCGCAGATAGATGAAAAACTACATTGCATTAGTCAGTGGGGTACAACAAGTATCACAACAACCGGAACCCCTCCCGCCGGTTTAACGCTTTTAATGTATTCTGCATAAAACTTCGGATACGGACGTTTTGATCTTGAGATGTTTTTTATTCGGAAGAATATCAATATACTAAGTCGGATTTTTTTAAACTGATGAAAAATCGGCTTTCGTTCCCTCTGTTTCGATTAATACTGAGCAGGTAGCGGTTGAAACACCCCTCGAAATTTATCTTAATTGTTCAATTTGTCAATAATTTTTTTAACTGTTTCATTGACAGTTTTAGACGCTGTTGCAATCGATAGCTCAGGCAATTTACGCAAATTTTAACATTCTTTTAGAAATTATGTTTATTCATTTAACACAATTAAGTAGTTATATTTCTTGAAGCTAATAAACTAACATTTCAAGTATAGTTTTTCGTACAAATTTACACGTAATAAATAATAAGTGTGTAATTAAAAAAACGCCATTCGGTTTCACCCGAGATGTAAGGTAGATTTCATTTGTATAGGTTTAATCTACATTAAAAACGATTAAAAAATGTAGAAAAATAAAAAATGTAGTAGGTCATTTTAAAAATAATTTCGTAAGCTTCAAGATGCTTTTTTCAAAAATGAGCTATCTGTTATCATTCGCAAGATATTCCGAAAAGAAGTCACGATATTAGCGTTTTTAGCGATTTTTGAAATTTTACATGGTCACCATTTCTAAACTAACTGACCGATATGGCTCAAATTCAAACTCGTTCAGGGTAGTGACCCAAATAATAAGTGTATCAAATTTCATTAAGATCGGTTGATTACTTTGGCAACTATCGTGATGACAAGCTTGGGTTATATTACATATATATAAATTTTTCGACCAAGTTCTATTTTTGAAATCTATAATCGACTAATTAGAACATATAATGATAAATTCAGGTGAAAATTCCACCATGAGGACAGATGCAATAGTTAGATTTATAAAATCTACCTAAAAAAAACGCGCAAAGAAGTTACTTTGACCCTGTAAAACAGTAAATATTTTATTTCAACTGTTCTGTATTGGTTATGGCAAACAAATTTTTGTTAAACCACTGTTTTGTGCTTCTTCACATGAATATTCATTAAAATTTGATATATTATCTACTGATTTTTAATCCTCGCAATTTCAACTCTGGTATTGCGTTTCAATCGCGCTCAGTCATCTTCAATATATGTAGGAGAAAGGTCAATATGTGAAAATTAAGCGAGAGACATAAAGTAGCGGGTAGAAAGAAACGATGGTGAAGAGGGGTATTTAAACTAAAGTAATTAAAGACTTGGCACCAATGAAGCTTTTCTGGTTTGCATCCTCCCACTCGGTCAAATAGTCACCGTGGCTCATCTACCTCCTACGACACTCGTAAGCCCACGATACCACCGTGGATTATTATCGCAATTTTGCAGTCGCATCGCGTTCCTCACTTTTCTCGCTCAGATCCACACAACTGATCCTGCCAAAAAAATTCGCTGCAAATCGTGTGGTTGACTTGGCACTCTGTCTTCCAATATTCAAATATTTCTAGCTCACATATACATTTAATGTGCAAACGAATGTAATTGGGAAAGAATTATTATAAGTAATTATTTTTAATGAGTTGAACAGTACCTACTTCCAGATACAAAGTAAAAATATAGATTATTCAAAATTATATTTTCATTGATGCGAAGGAAATAAAAAAATTTCAAGATATCCAAAATAATTTTTAACTTATGTATATTTTGCATTTTTTATACGCTTCAAAAAAAAAAAAAAAATGAAATATTGATCGAAAAGAAGAAAGTTTCAAATAAAATATGAGTCATTTTGGATTTGATTAAAAATAAACAATTATGTTTTTTTTTCGATAACTCTATAACGAGTCTCAAAGTTCGGATTTTCAAAATGTAGCAGACTTACGTCAACTTTGAGCTCCGTGAGAGTCGAAACTATTAAAGTTATCGAAAAAAAATTTAAGGATTAATTTTAAATAAAATTGAAAATAAAACAAATCTTATTTGATATTTTTTTCTCTTCGATACATATTTTTTGGATTAAATCTGAAGACAGTAATAGTATATTGTGAGGCAAGTGCAGAAAGGCAGCAATTTTTCAACAGCGTGTAAGTTAGTCACGAACGAGAATTACATTTGCAGGACAAGTTTGTACACAAGCGAAAGACAAGTGTCCCAATCAAACGAGTCCTTGCGAATGTATAGTCTTGGCGAGTACAAACTTCACGCTGTCAACATTGCCGCCATTGTGCCACATCATTTTTTTTGCAACAAATGTCAATAATGCTCGATTTTTTTCACTCTAGTGCCGCCATTAAGTAGCCTAATTTTTTAACAGCTAACGTTAGTGTCCAAAAAGTCCGCAGGATCTGTGAAAAAGGGTCATTTCACGCACTAGTGAAAAACAGACGAACTTACTTAGGCACGGATGTCAGGAGTGAAAAAATCGGCTATTTTATTGCGGCTCAAAAGTAAAAAAACAGCTTGAAAGTCATGTGTGGCAAAAAAATCTTGTTAATAATATCCAATATCGCGTTACATAAATGTTAAAGAGATCTTAAAAAGACATCTTGAAAAATAAAAAAAGTTTTAAGACGTTAAAAATATTACAAGACTTAAATAATTGAAAATTAAATTTTCTGCAATCAGTTTTTAAAAATTCGTATTTTTTAAAATATCGCCATAAAACAAGAAAATATAACATAAATTTACTCTACATTTTTTAGAGATTTAAATTTTCCACTATTTAATTTGAATAAAAATTTTTTTTCAACACTAAAAACGCAATATATTACTGACAACAATCATTTATAGAAAATCTTATTTATAAATCAACTAATAAATAATTAAAAACAATTATCAATATATACAATTGTTTAGGTATATTTGTTAAATCATGATCAGAAATATAATGAAAATAATTTAAGAACACGTTAAAATTGCATATACACTGTGATGCTCATGAATATCAAAATCTGGGTATAATGAATGGATCTAGTGTATTATTTTCCCTCTGCAAAATTAAATGATAAAACGCACTCGGAGGAAAAATCGAGTCTGATGAGTGGGAACGCGTGCGCAAGTTTCAAGGACATCGCTGTGATTTACTGAAACTGAAGTCGCGCGTGTCCGAGACTCAAGTGCAAGCACTCACGCGAGCAAAGAGGCGGACACGCTTCGAATCTCCGCGTTTGGGAAAGAACAACGCGTCAAGCAGAAAAGAATTGAGAAGGAATAAGACGGATTGCACTTCGTCTCAAGACATTCTGAGGCATCTTCAAAGCTATCGTCAGTGATCACAGGCACGATTTTCCAATGGAACGTCGCGTCGACATTGTTTACTCGCGTTCTCGAGTGGGGGGATGATGCTACATACAGCTTGCCTGATGCTGCCATAACCCTGTCCATTCGTTTTGTTTTCCTCGTTCGCGGAACGAAAGTTTTTTTCCCTCTTTAGCCTCTATCCGCATTCAGTCGATTTCAAGTGCTGACATTCTTAAAGCTCTTACCACTTTTTTCTCTTTGTTTTTACTCGACAATTTTTTTTTTCACTCAAGTACGCGACCGCACACATCATGTGTGCAGCCGTTATGATAGGATTTATTTAGACACTTGATTTTTTTATTATCAATTTACACTTTTTTGTCACACCCCAGAGAAAGTCAGATTTAATTATTAACTCAATCATCCGAGTACTGAATAAAAAATTTTTAAATAAGTCGAGGGGATTCTTTTATATATCCAAGATAAAAAAAAAGGAAAACAAAATGAAATTGTTAAATATATTGCTTTCTGGTGGAGAAAAAAAAAATTAAAAAAATTGTAGTGTTTTTTTATCACACTTTTTTTCTAACATGAAGAGATTTATAGGATTTTTAACTCAAACTTCGAATTATGCTTACCTAATTATTTCCTGTAGAAATAATAGAAAATAATAGAATTTTTTCAACTTTGACAGGTGAAGAATATTTGATCAGAAAATTTTTTTACCAAGAAATTTTCTTATCAAAATTATGTTTAGATTTTTTACACGGAAAATATATACCTATATTTATATAAATTTTATAAATATTCTCGAATGTGCGTCACATATTGCAGCTTTTCTCGCGTGAAGTATTCTCGAAAGTGATTTTAAGAAATTGAAACTCGACAAAAACATTCATATAGTTAAGTCGATAGAAAAATTGATGAAAATAATATATCTAAAAGTTAGATTTAAACATTTTTGTTGAATATAACAATTAAAAAGTAATATGAGTTCATAATTTGAATTTAAAAAAAATATATATTTTTGGGGCAATTGAATGACTATACTAAAGTTGTAAAAGTATTGAACAAACTTTGGATTCGCGTCAAATTGAGTTAGGATTTTACGTGGTTATCGTTCGTCAACCTTAAGAAAAATTTTTCAACTTTATTCTGGTCTAGTTTGAATGTTAACGGGGTGTTTTGAACACTTTAATGTATTCTAGATTTATCTAGCTTTTTAATGTCAGTTTTTGGTTGCTCAAAGTTGGATTTATCAGTGTGAAAAAATTTGATTTTCTATGACAAAACGTGTTGCTGCCGCGTAAGAGCCCATGTATATACCTATAGGGAAGGCTGAGCTCAATTAAAATACTAAAATCCTTAGAATTTATTGTCTTTAAAGTAATAATTATATTAAGCCATTAGTTTTGGCACAATAGTTTTTGAACACTATATCCTCCAATGAAAATTTATAAAAATTTAAATACAATAATCGGTTACATTTTTATCGATAAAAAACTATTGGCTTGATCTCTGTTTAAATTGACACCTAGCAGGTTGCAGTTGAACCACCCTTTGATTTTAATTGCAGATTTGCAATAAAAGTATTCTTATTTTTAATAAATCATTCTTTTTATTCATAAGAATTTTTTTATTAATGGAAAATATTCATTATTGCATTAATAAATTAAAAAATTCAATTTCTGTGGATTTTGAACACAGATGAGGATATTTTTTCTTTTCCACAACAGTACGGACATTTTTTATTTTTTAAATAATTTTTAGAGCATATTAAGTAGATATATATTTTTCGAATTTGAAATTTTATAGATGACTTCAATGACATTTTTAAACGCTTTTACAATCGACACCACAGGCAAGATTAATATATGCTTTTGGGTACAATGTTTATTTATTAAGTATATACAGTCTTTATAAGAATAAAAAACAAATTTTGAATAAAATAAATAAACTTTCTTTAAAATCCCCATTTTGATGCATCAGGTATATAGTTAATACATTAAAACACTTTGAAGAGATAAAATGTAAAAAAAAAAAAAAATGTTTCACTTTGATTCGAATGAAAAAAAAAAGAAAAAAAAATCGTTATATAAAATTGAATGAGAAATGTTTTAAAGTGGTTTTATAAAATTTTCCATTCATGTGGACTTTGTGGACGGGAAATCGATTATCGCCAAGTAGCAGAATCCGCAATATATTCGATTTCAATGAAAGCGAGAAATAGTGTGAGGGACAGAGAGAGGAAGAAGAGTCACATAGAATTGAAGTTAGACCGTCTGGAGGGACGCACTGGAGATCGTAAAAGCTCGTTTATTATCGTTGGTTCGATACTCGCGTTCGTAAGCCCGGCTAAGCACAGCCGTTGGCGGGATACGTATATATAAACTTATATACTTCAATATCTCTGATGCCGGTATGTGGTCCATGCACATAATGTACGGATTGAAAAGTCAAACGTCGCGGAGAACCGCTGTATACACGGCGTGTGTGGTTTCTATATACACAATCTCTGTGTATAAAATCGAGCCGATCGAAGTCTGAGAAAGCGAAGAGAAGGTCAACGACTGTGAGGAAGACTTGAGTTCCTCAACCACGTGTTCTTCCATTCAAAACAAATAAAACAAAAAAAAGCATGCACATACCAAGGCAATAGTTTGCAGTTTTGGAGCCGAGTTGTTCGGTATATAGACAATTATTAACGCGAGAGAAAAAAAGTGTCAAACAAAAATGTTGTGAAATGATATTTGGAAAAAAGGCCTCTACAGTTTTTTCGTCTAAAATCAACGGTTAATAAAATATCCAATTTAATACATTTTTTAATTCCCGGATTCTTGTGATGACATATATTCAGATTCAATTTTTAAACTATATAAACACTATAGAAAAAAAAACTTTTATACAAAAAGTTGATAAATTTAAAATAGAGTAGAAAAAAGGTAAATATAATTTTTTGTCTCAATCAAAAATACAGCTTCGCTGTAAAAAAAAAAAGCCAAGCCCGATTTGAAAAATCTTTAATGTTTTAATGACATGATTGTTTTTTTTTTTCTATTTAAGGGAAATCGTGCTTGGCGTACTTTTTTATACAGCAAAGCTGTATTTTTAATTGATTTTATGAATTTTTAGTAGAAATCATGCGATGTTGAAAAAAAAAATAACAAATTTCGCTGATTTAATATTAGAAAGAAACGCTCTGAAAATAAATTTTCGATGTTTAGCTTTGACTGGAAATTTTCCGCTTAAATAAATAATCTCGTTCATTGAGAAAGATATTGAATG
The DNA here is from genome assembly GCA_002156465.1 of Macrocentrus cingulum. Taxonomy (NCBI): domain Eukaryota; kingdom Metazoa; phylum Arthropoda; class Insecta; order Hymenoptera; family Braconidae; genus Macrocentrus; species Macrocentrus cingulum. The sequence goes on along the minus strand of MVJL01001253.1, from coordinate 14,410 downwards.
ATTGTCTAATAAAGCAAAAACGGTTTTAGACTTTATTTTTCTCGAGGCAAAATACCTTAGACATTGCCAAGGTCGAAAAATGGTTTTTTTTCAACCTCTAAGAGTCAATATACCTCGAAGAAAATGCTTAAAACCACTCAAAATAAGTGAAAATCACCTGGACATCATCATCATCGAAAGTTGATTTGTTAGACCGCAATAAATTATAAAATTTCATTTGAAACAAATGACGATAGAATGTGTCCCATGAAATAAATATCAAACAAATGAAGATCACATGTGTCCCTATTTTTCTAAATTTTATGAAATTCTGGGGAAACATTGAGTGCTAGGGAAATATCTCGCTTAATAGACGGTCGATCGAGGTTATTCTAGATCCATCCAACAGGGAATCGACGATCTATGTATGGCAGAATAGTTATACATGAAAAATAAATTAATTCCAGCGATATTTCAGATTTCATTTATTAAAAAAACTATTTTTTTTTGCTGTAAAACTCATACTCGGGCGTCCGTGCTTGACGTGAGACTTTACCGAGTCTCTTCTTGATATAATTACTTTCGTTTCCTTGTTCACTATTACCGCTATAGTATCAATCGCAAGCCAAAACAAATGAAAATCCAGCATATAGATGAAAATTAATCTGTTATAGACACTGTGGAAAGTAATTGCTGATTGATTTGTTATTCTCAGAACACATAACCAATGAATAATAAACTATAGGGTTAGAAAATTTCAGACTTTGATGTAACAATAAGTATAGGTATATCGGCGTGGCATTTGCCTGTCTGAGTGAAATAATTCATATATGAATTAGATTATTTTTTTCATGTTAACGCGCAGAGGGGTCACCGTGCGCCCGCGGCTCGGCACGCAAGATCGTTCGATTGACAAGGGCTGTCATGTATATCTGCGCGCGATATGTAACGCAACAATGGTCGACAAACATGCAAGTGCACCAGCTGTCCCACGTCAACACAATTAAATCCTCTGTAATTCGAATCTCACGGATTAAAATTTAATTAATTAAATTATACAATGATCAACATAATTGTTTTTCACACATATATAAAATTTCTAGCAAGTAAAAAAATAATTCCATAATACGACATTATTCATTATAGCACAACCTTGAGCTGAATATTTTTATTTGAATGTTAATTTAATCAATTTGCCTCCTTTGAATATTTTTTTAAACATCAATTTGAATTTAAAAATATTTTCAAGATGTTTTTTCAATAATTTTGCCAATTGCAATTAATTGCAACTTAAAAATGCAATTACAACTATATTTTCGAAATTATTTTCAAATTAATTCACTGTGTAGATCATCAGTTTTTTGTGATAATAGAAAAATTAATAAAAATCGAAATTTTGCAATTCACGTCAAAAATTTTGCTATTTAGAGTCTCACATCAAATTTAGGCTCAACTACACGGTTAGAAATGGAAAGCACAAATTTTATTAAAAATTTGGAAACAACAATTCATCATAAAAATTAGTGACAGTTTTTTAAAGCTTCTAGATTTCGAAGTATAATTTGTAAGTATATTTCAAAAGACTATTTCTTGAAATTTTCAAAACTATTTTTCTGAATTTCCGAAAAATTTTTTTTTTTTTCGAAGATTCAGAAACACTTCAATTTACCTTAATTTTTGACATTATAACTCCACCAAATACACTGCAAAATTGCGCATAACAAGTAATGTGTCGAACAACTGATCGCCGTTGAACCAGTGGCAGGCAAAATTCGCAAATGAAAATTTCAATTTTAAGAAATATCTCCAAATTTTTCAATAGACGTGATAAACATTAAAAAAAGAGTCTTAATTTTGATGAAGGATAGATTCTTAAAGTTGAATCCGAAATGATGGGTTTTTTTTACAATAAAAAAATGAAGAAAATAATACAAAAATAACTTTATTGAAGTTTCATAAATGTTAAGCTATTAAATTTGCGATTATCTTATCGTAAAAAAGTCATGATCATTCTGAAGTTAGTTAAATATCGATTTATCTCGAATTGTGAGGCCTGTAACCTTATTGGTCACTTAAACGCGGGAAAATTTTAAATTTTAATTTCACTCGCATAGGCGCGCGCGCCAGCGCGTGCGTTTAATCTAGTTTTTAAAAGTGCACGTTTATGTAAATGAATGGCGAGAGACAACCGAGTATCTTCACGTGATAAATTAGGATTTTAAAATGTATAAGTATTAAAAAATAGGCGCCAAGTTCACGCGTCGTGACAAAAAAATTTGCGAAATCCCTACATCAATGGCGAAGTTTAATAATTGTCATTAATATTAATAGCGAGTAGTAAAATAATCGTGCAAATCAGCGATTTTTAAAGTTATTAAACCTCTAACTTCTTAAATTAACCGAAAAAGCGCACAAAGTTCGTTTACGACTCTCAAAATTTTTAATTTTCGGAAAATACATTTTTATTAATTCAAATAATTGCCTTTCATTGACTTTATGATCAGTGGAAATAAATAAAATTTTTATTTCGATTGATCAAGTTCGCTGAGAAACCTTCTAACAGATTTAATCGGATTTTATTATTCCGATCGAGAGCAGCGATAGTAGTGTGAACTGGTCGGCCATTAGGGGGAACTAGAGTGGGTTCAGGTTGCGCCCACCTATATCAGAGTTAATATTAGTATACTACAGCCGACTTTCTCGCGTTCTTTCTCGTGTTGCACCGCGAAAATTCCATGTTTGCCCTGATTTCGTGTCGACTGCACAAGTATAATCAAGGTCAATTATATTTCTTATCAGTAATAAAGCTCTGAGAACCGTGGCAGACATCAATATAACTGCATGATGGTAGAAAATACTGACAAGAGTATATGTTTTACTGGATCAATAAATTGTCGCAGCAGATTAAAGCGAGAACAAGACAGAATGGAGCAATGTAACCGCGAAAATCGCACTAATTCTGACCCATTAGTCTCACGCACAGCCGCACTACGTCACCGCGGGCATAGGCTATCGGATATAGCGGGAATTACTGTTCAGTTTAATCCAATCGGACACGATACAACACGCTCAGGTATTGTAGGCCTTATTCCAGATATCACTCGTTCAAGCTGATTCGTGTCTTACGCCTTAATCGGCTTGGACTTGCGCCAGATCACGATGCCCAGCTGATCCTCTTCACTGTCGTATCCGAGATGCACGAAAAAACACAGTACGATTTACATTCAAAGCGCCGTTGATAAGGTAGAACGTAGAAGTCTTGAATTTAGGACCACGCAATATGCACCACGCGCGCAGCAAGAACTCGTCTAGACGGATGACGCTTCGCGGCGCTTTCTGCTACTAAAATTCGACAGTCAACTGAGTCAACTATTTTCTTCGGTTACGTGACCCCTGTCCACATTTGACAGAGTTTCTCTATGTTTTATTCTTGAATTTTGTACTCTCTTAAATCGAAACAGTGAGAATCAACTGTTTCTGCTGTGAAACGTCAGTGTTTTTGCGGTTAAAAATCACTGTTTGAAATCAGTAATACTGGATTAACCATCAAAACAGTGAAGCTTACTGCGCAAAATAGTGAAAGATGTTTTAAACTATTATATCTAGTGAAATTCATTGTTTTAATCAGTGACATCTAAAATTTTATCAGTTCGGACTCTGCATCTACATCCTGTATCAATGCGGTTTAGGTTATTGCAAGTGTAATGCAGCATTCATCGGATAAGTAGCGCTATAACACTAAAAGTATTAGCTTCAGAAAAAAAAGTTTAGAATAAAAAATTTAGGGAATTAAATGTTTTATAAAAATTACCAATAACTCATTTTTCATTTAGTCAAACAGTTATTCTTATAGATATAATTTATAATGGCCAGTGATAGATGACTTTTGGATGTTTAGAGCGGTATAAATGAAAAAATATTGATCCTACCAAAAAAAGGGTTTGAATAAAAAAGTTAGGAAATATAGAAAAGGTTTTTTAATGTTTTTGTTTAATGGCAATAGATTAGGAGATATAAGCCGAAACGCAACACTTATATCTTGATCTGAAAGTGTTTAATCAATTATTCGGCATAGATATTTAGGGTTATCAGGATAAATTTGACATCCGCTGTTTTAAACAGTAGACTTCGCAAATATGCATATAGAACTGAGTAGTCAGTGAACATCAACTGTTTTAATCAGTCAAATTGAGAGACACTCGATAAAATAGTGAAGAGTAAAAAATTAAATTCAACCATATACTTGATAGAAAAAAAAAATATTTAATTTATTTGCTACTAAGCAAAATACTGGAAAAATCATGAAATAAAATTTTTAGAAATTAAATTTCCTACAATAACAGAAGAATAATTTTTCTCGAATTTCGCGTCATTTTGGAGATATTTTGAAATTTAATTCCCATTTATTTGAGTTTAATGCAATTTTTTCTATTTTACTTATTTATTGAGTAATCACTGAAAACTCAAAAAAAAAAAAAAAAAGTATAAAAATGATGATTGCACAAATTTAATCATATATTGACACTGCTGATCAGCACGTGATTTTTGAATTTTCTTAATAAAAAAACAATTGATCAAATTCATTGCAGAAACAAAAAGGCGATGTGATATCGATTTATCAACGTTTAAAAAAAATAGTAATGAAATTTTTAGCAATTTAATGACACTGTGGTTGAGCTTTTTATGGGTAAATCTGGTTTTTGCGTGTTGAATAGAGTTTAGATGGACGACAAGATCGTGCAGCTCGTCGGCCACGTGAGGCCGAGATCTGTATATAGTGATGATGTCACTATATACACGCGTGCTAAAGTTGGCGCCGGGGAAATGTATGCATATGACGCATTGAAGTTATTCGCCAGCGTTGTTGGGGGTAATTGAAAGACGCTTTACCAATAATAAGCCTGCAGGACATTTTCACGCACTGATTGGACTCAATGAACCCGCTGAAAGTGACATCATTTAGGGAAACACATCGCGTTCCACACTCTGCCTGCAGGCTGTGGCATTGATGATGCGCATTTGTATACCAAATAGTCATGTGTGTAGAATAACTATACAAGTAAATTTAATATAATTATTCCCAGAGGAATTTTCATAAAATCACATCACAGACCCATTGTGTCCACATATTATCTAGGGATTATTTTATTTAAAATTGTTAATTGACTGTTATTTTGTTATTTTCATAAAATTAATTAAAAAAGAGTTTTATTTTCGTTTATTCAAACTCTGAACTATGAAATCGCTGAGTGCAGGAAAATTTATTGCAATATTTATCAGTTTATTGTTGAGCCAATGATTTAAATTTTTTATACAGGCATACATGGAGGAATTATTAAAATTTTTTATTTTCTCGATATAATAAACATACATGTGAGAACGATATAAAAATCATTAAATTGTTTTATCATCGAAATAATTTATGGGCAATTCAATTTTATTCATGGATATGTTTTTAATCAACAATGATTTTAACCTAACCGATTCAAAATTACTTTAAACATGATAAAAACGGTTTTCTAAATGAATTTTCAATCGTTGAAATAATTAGTATGCAATATTGATTTTTAAATAGATATATTTTGTGATAAATCATTATGTATAGAGTTTTTTTGCGATAGTTCGAAACGACGCCATCAGGGAAAGGGGGGGGTTGCAAATTTTTTTGAGAGGCCTCTTTAGACTCTAATGCAACTGTAAAAAAATTTCATCGCGAAGCACAACATTTAACACTATATTTCATAATTATTTCCCATAAATTTGAGGTTTGAAGGTGTGCGATGGTCGTTATAACGCGGTGCCAGGGAGTTGTGGATGTTTTTGGGTGTTTTTGAAGCTCTCAATTAACTGTAGGAAAAATATCGTGGCTAAGTAAAACTATATATTAATATACTGCATCATATAACTCGCAAAAATTATCCTCCATTTTCACTCGAATCTTAATAACTTTGTTAGCCATTTAAATTCGAGATAAACGAAAGTCTTGTGCTTATGTTCAACTTGATAAAAAAAGAAATAAAACTATACCTAAACAAATGACATATTAAAAAGGCGCAAAGATTAGAATTTTCATTGAAATAAAATTGTTTTAATTTTTAGTTGTTTGGGTATTATGTATTGAATCCTTTCAAAAAAATAGTCCAAACGATACTATACATAAAATCCTACGTCAATTGGTGCAGATTGCATGTAAGGATTATGTATGGCTGAAATGCCAACCTGGAGCAAAACTTTTTCATCTATAGATTGACAAAAAACCTAAAAAAATGTCATAGAAAATTATCAATCGTTTCGTCTTCTATTTCAAAATAATATATTTTTTATTTAAAGTGAATAATTAATTTCTACCATATTTTATTGAACAGGAAATATAAAAAAATCAATAAATTCAAAGTAACTAAAATTCAAAAATTCGAAAATTAATGCTTGAAATTTTTTCAAAAGTAATAGGATGGAAAAACACATCAAAAAATTTTCTAAAAAATACGTAGAGAAATAATAATTGTTTTTAAATAAACGTAAAAATATTATTGCAACCAAAAAACGAAATGTGAAGTAGTTTTGCGATTCTAGGTACAATGTGGAGCTTGTAAAAGATTTTTGTCCCTTTCTGACAGCGGTGTTAATGAGTTTCACGGGGACTTGACGCCATGACCGCGTCGTGTGTTAGTGCTCAACGGCAATGTCACCGTCGATAATTGCATTGGAGCCCTACCTACATGTGTTGCTGACGTAACGAGACCGTTTATAATCCACAAATAACATTGCAGAGAAGTATACGTGTGTTCGCACACAGAAAGGAGTGACTTTTGGCCGCGCACACGGCTCTTTCTCTCCATCGCTGCTGTTCTGTCCCGTTTGTTGCCTGCATAGTGTGTTTCTCTTTGTGCCTGCATTTTCTGTGTTTACCATGGTCAGGCCCGCGCTCGATAATGCGTGTTTGCACCGACGGTTGCCCACGCTTCAATGTGCAAGCGAGCAAACGTGTGCGTCAACGGAAACCCCTCGATGTTGCTGATCACTCTCATCTCGTGTCTTTCTCTCTTTGTCATTTCCCTTTGACTATTCGCTAGTTTACAATAAAATTCCCTCTTCACATGAGGACTAACCTCATTCATCATCGCCACAAACAATGAAATTTTAATCGACTGATGTATAATCAAACTTGCAGTTATTTTCCATCGTTCAGTCATTGATTGGTGAAGCGTCCTTCGAAATATACATGTTCCAGTAAATGACCGAAGACTATTGGCACGATATAATTAATTTCAGATTCTCATACACTCTGTACACTAATTTAGGCAGCTTCCGTACAAAATTTGCAATCAAATAGTATTTTTTGACACGCATGCTCGTAAAGCGTCCCATTTCGGTCGCCTTTGTATAGGGCATGAAGTAGCTCATTTTGTCACCAGCATTTCAGCCTTAGCCTCAGGGCGTGAAGTGAAATTTTAAGCCCGCTGAGGCCCAATTAGACCGCCAGACAATAATACTTTTTCTCTATTATCCTTCAATTTTTTAATATCGTTATTCGTGTATTTTATATACATAGAGTAGATGGCAGTGTCGAGGGGATACATTCGGGACGCATTAGAGAGACGTTTCGGAGACGTTTTGGGAATGCGTTCAGGACATAGCACATTGGGGACTCGATACTGCAGGAATATGTTCGCTAAACGGATGAGCTGGAGGATAACGGTCTATAGAGACACGTCGAGAATACCATCCCAGATAGAACATTTTGACTGTCATGGCCGTCATGGACTATGATTTAAGTTAGGGAATGCATTTTGATAGCATATTTTGAACATCATATGATGAAAAAAATTCTGTTCAAAATATGCCATCATATTCCGATCGTAGAGTGACTCCATTCACTGTCGACATATTGAAACCATATCATGGTAGCATATTGTCATCATGGTATGATCTTAAATTGAATGCACTGTATGTTAACATATTTCGTGCATATGGAAAACAGAGACTGCGAGATTCTCATGCATTCACGAAACCATCATGGCATGATGGCGATATGACGGCATATAATGCGCGCATTCTGTCAGGTATGCCTTGCGCCCTCGCGTTCGTCGCCGTTCGGCGCACTTCGGCAAGCCTCGTCAAACACAGTCCAACAGTTGTGATGACTCTCTGTATATTATATCTATATATGCGTATACGAGCACGTTTTTCTGTCACAATTTTCATAAGTTATGTTGAAAAAATGTTCTAAGTAAACTATTAATGCAGCAAATGCTGTGCATAGTTTGTTTGTTTTGTCAGTAAAATTATCAAATGTGATAATTTATTCTAGTAAAGACGACTAATTATATAGATGATTCAACGATAAAAAATAATGTGATGAAAAGTGTGGTGCACGTATACAAAAGAGAAGAGAATAAATAAAGAAATTATGGAAATACCGATTTTTATTATTTTTTTGGTGCACGTATACAAAAGAGAAGAGAATAAATAAAGAAATTATGGAAATACCGATTTTTATTATTTTTTTAATTTTTAGTTTAATTGAGTTAGAAAAAAGCCCTAAAAAATATTCGGGTGTCTTATCTTTCGCCAATAACTTATCAAATAATATAAATAACACATATTTATGTGTATATAGAAAAGACAATTTATAACTTTTGCTGTATATATTAATACATGACATGTACATAATCTGAATTTTTTTTGCTCGATGTGCATGTGAAGAGCCCGATTCGATGGTGTCCTTCCAGCGAACGGTCTCGTAGCGTATCGGTTGCGTGCATACATCCCCAAGCGATTAGGTCGTCGGTTCGAATCCCCGTTAGATCACAATGATAGGTATTCCTTCCAGCGAACGGTCTCGTAGCGTATCGGTTGCGTGCATACATCCCCAAGCGATTAGGTCGTCGGTTCGAATCCCCGTTAGATCACAATGATAGGTAGGAATTTTTCAGGGCGTTAGGGGATGAATAAATGCGATCATGACGAAGACTAAGTCAGTTCCGATCAGCAGAAGTTTTTAAAAAAATTTTTTTATGCCTATATATATAATTTTTTAACAAAATTTGTTTTTTTTTAGGCACAATGATGCTAACATATTTTAATCGTAAGTTATTGCACCTCGCGACTCATTGAATGTATCATGCATGTATCTTTTATGACCAATCATATTGTGCTCATATTGCCGTCATCGTATGATGGAACAAAATGCGCGCAATATTCGGGTTTCTTGCTTTCACTTAAATCGCCGTCCATTTGCACCCAGTTGACTAAAATTTGTCGACATTCGATGTTGTCATCCCATGACGGCAATATGAGCGAAATATTACCAGTCATAAGAGATACATTTGTGGTACATTGTATGATTTTACATGATGGCAATATGATGGCATGATGACTACACTGTTCTATCTGGGATTCGAAAAAATCTTTTTTGCTCGAGTTCATGGGATATAGAAAATTGTGGTGTTTTTAGAAATATTGGTTTAATTTTAAACAAAGTCAACATTTATTTCTTTGTAATAAAAAAATTTTTTTTTTCTCTTTTTTTTTATGAATTCAATAAACTTTATATTTTTTTTAATGGATTATTTATATTGTGTACATGTTACCACGTAAACGCGAGATATAAATCTAAATTAATTACTTACTACTCAAATTTTAAAATTTGTCGTTATTCATCTACCGGGTAAAAAATCAATAAAATATATAGCAAAAAAACTTTACGCCGGCAAATTTATATGCTGCATTTAATTGTTTAAAAAATTATATGCAAAGAAATAAAGAAAATTATTAACCATGACCACAACCCCTCTTCCTCGCTTTCTACGATGGTAACAAAATGGTCCAAAATTTTTTTTTAACATATTATTGTCAAAATAGCTACATATATTTTCGTCAAGTGAAAGAATAGACACCCAGTATAGTGACCGAAAGGGCAACGGGGGGCAGAAGAAAAATTTCACATCCAAAGCAGCGAAGCGTGAAACTGACACCGTCAATTTTCCACCTTCAGAAAACAATGCTTTAAAAAATTACTTTTTTAAAAATTGTTTTTCTATTTTTTTTTTCAAATAATTTCTACCAAACAATAAACTGATTTTTAATCATTAAAATGAATCAATATAAGTTATAATTTTATTTAAATTGCAATGTCCCTCAACTAATCCAGTGTGTGAAATTTAAAATAAATTCAATTTAAAATTTTGTGAGTACTTACAAAAATTTGTCCTCTGTAAGTCACATATATGCAAAAGTGATGTAATTAAAACTTTTGTCTTTTTCATTAATTATGTTTATAATTAATGATAATTATAATGGGAAAATTATACTGATAAATTGAAACTGTATATGATGATCTTTTATATATATCCGCTATTGAGGTTTTTCAGTCGGCACACTGAAAGACATTTTGAGTAATTATCACCCCGGATAGGGGGGTAAAAATTCCTCAAATTACGAGTAAACCTGGGACGTTTTGACATAGATGAACTTTTTACACCTTGGGGGTGTAAAAATATACTTGTCACGGAGGTAAATATCGCTGAGAAGATTTTTGAGTATTGAACATAGATAAATTTACACCCCCAGTAAGGTAAAAATGATTCTCATTCTTTCGTACCCAGACCGGCGCATTAATATTTACCCCTCTCAACAGGGAAAAAAACACGGAACTGTGATTTGAAAGTAAAGATAAAAATTACCCCCCTACGGAGTAAAATTTTTTTTTTTAATTTTTTTTTTTTTCGGAAAAATGAATTAAATAATAAGAAAATACTCTAAATTAAACAAAAAATAAATCCGGTTTTTAGTAAAAACTTATCCAAATTCCACTTCGTCCCCGGTTTACCCTGCATTGGGGGGTAATTTTTACTCAGAGGATTTCTCCGTGCAGAGGTGGATTACGTATTTATTCCATCAATTAACAACAATAATAAGTGAGTGAAAAATTAATGAATTAAACACACACAAAACTATGCATTATTGAATAATATAAATAATATATAATGCTTATATCTTGATCCTCTGATGTATGTGCAAAATTGATTTGATGGAGTTTATACTTCAGCGGATATTTCTCACAATAATAATTTTAAAAAATGAGAATATTACGTGCAGAGCACTTGAAGTTTTTATACATTAAGTATTAAAATTATTTTGAAAGACATTCGAGGTGGGAGAATTTTAACTCCTTCCACATAAAAATTGTCAACTAAAAAGTTAATAAATAGCCGAATTTTCGCGTTTTCAGCATCCATTAATGGCAATTGCAAAAAAAAAAAACTGTCGTTTTTAACTTTTTCTATAAATAATCAAGAAAACACATCATAAAGTATAGCCGCTCATATACGAAAGAAAAAAATTATTCAAGTCCGCATGAATATTCAAATCTATGCTGAAATATTTTAATGCATTTTGTTGGTTTATAAAATACCTGTAAAAATTTTTTTCATTTCTTTCAAATGATATACGACCAATGCTTATAAAAATAGGGTGTCAATGCTGCCACACCACAACAAAAAAACTCACACGACGAGTACAACCTTAAAATAAAATTCTCCACAGAATAACGTGTCATGTATATAACATGTCACAAATATCGCGTGACTATTATATCAAGATATCATCTAAACTAAAGAATATGAAAATTTTTCTCAAGAGATCATTTTTCTAGAGAATTTTTCAATCTACAAAAAAGGTTCTTATCAAGATTTACCTAACTAGCATACTTATCAAGATATTAACCAGTAAAAAGCTCTCGTACTTTTTTAGCACGATGATACAATGTAAATCAAATTAATTAATATCCTGTACAGCACTGATTCTATAATTTAACAAGTCTACATGGTACGTTTACGTACGTTTAAGTACATGACAACCGACAATTTCCATCTTGAAAACACTTGGATGAACGCACAAAGGCAGACGGACGCGATGCAGACGAGTTTAGGCGATCGAATCGCACACGCCCGAGGGGATCTCTGTAGCGACGAGAGAAACGTCGCCGATATACACATATTCTTCGCATATGTGGGTGGACAATCTTTTGCTTTATTTCGCCTTTACTTGGTTGCTCTCGATCACGGCGCGCAGCGAGGCCGAGACACAAAAATGCATGGTTTATCATGAGTGTGTTCCATTATATTGTGAAGCAGACGTAGCATGTTATTTCGTCGACTCTCACTTGCACCAATATACCTCAGTTCAGCTGTTCCATCTCTCACATTGTCCACTGTGTATTGCAAACAACGCGCGCCATTCGACTCAACTGAAACTCGCTCCATCTCTCTGTTTACATGGCGCAGCGGTTGGAGAACGCCCACTCTCTCGATTTGTGTCGCAAAAGCGCGATTAACGTTTCTCTTCATTAGACGCCGTGAAAATAAGTATAAGTAAAGAAAAAAACGCCATTCGGCCTCACCCGAGATGTAAGGTAGATTTCATTTGTAATATAGATTAAATCTACATTAAAAACGATTAAAAAATGCAGAAAAATAGAAATGTAGCAGGTCATTTTAAAGATAATTTCGTAAACTTCAAGATGCTTTTTTCAAAAATAAGCTATCTGTTATCATTCGCAAGATATTCCGAAAAAACAAACACGATAATAGCGTTTTTAGCGATTTTTGAAATTTCAAATGGTCACCATTTCTAAACTAACTGACCGATATGGCTCAAATTCGAACTCGTTCAAGGTAGTGACCCAAATAATAAATGTATAAAATTTCATTAAGATCGGTTGATTACTTTGGCAACTATCGTGATGACAAGCTTGGGTTATATTACATATATATAAATTTTTTAACCAGTTCTATCTAATCGACTAATTAGAACATATAATGATAAATTCAGGTGAAAATTCCACCATGAGGAAAAATGCAATAGTTAGATTTATGAAATCTACCTAAATATAAACGTCACAGTAAAACCCAGTAGTCGAATTGCAGTTGGATATAATTCCAAGGAGTTTATTTACGACGGTTAAAATTTCAAGGAAATGACGGAATCATAAATATCTGAAACGCACCAGCTGCCTATTGACATTTAGCGTTGTTTAAGCACCCTCTGCTGCTTATATTGCTATCTAATCTGGCCTTTAAATTCTTTAATTTCCGCCTGAAAGGTCGCGTGGCACGAGGAAATTCCGTAATCTCAAGATGCGCAACAGATTCTTTATTTTTTATCGTAAAAAAATTATTTCAATCACTTGAAACGTATCGAAGTAATGTGGGTACTATCGTTTTTGGTTAGTTGGATATTTAAAGTTATTTACGTACGCACGCGACACTTGGTTGTTGTTGTTGTTGTTTTTCAAATGCCGGACGGGCCCGGGGCTTTTTCGTGGCCGGTCCTGGCTGGGTTAACGACACACGCAAGCGGCATGATGCATCCCTGCAACGTGTAGTGCAGCTACATCAGTCTCCACACGCTCTGCAGCCCGTTGAACACGGTTAGGTAGTCGACGCATGCCAGGTATACTTACTGATGCCACCATTTTTTCCTCGACACCAGTATATATATCTAATGTCCGTGGCTCTCTCGTGGTCGGCGCCCCTGTCACGTTCTCGTTTTCATCCTGCCCAATTACGAGGAAGTAAATTCTCCCGGCATTCACACATTCTATACAAGCTTTTACAGCGGAATAAAAGCATTTTTGTGTTCAGTTTTATATTACTTCTTTTCATTTTGTGAATTATTGCCGATAATCTTCTCTTTTGACGTTTTCAAATAAAAAAATTAGAGAGTGTCACTGAACACTCGGTAGGAACGAAGTTCCTTTCGCAGTATTTATTTTGTTTATAAATAATTATATCAGTACATTGCTGTACGACGGAACAGCTGACGCAGATGCAATATATATATGTATATATAATGCTGTGTGTAGTGTGTAGTGTGTAACTTCGTTCCAAAAATAAAATAATAATTATAAACTGTTAATAATAACGATAAGCGGAGAGATTACGCAGCACGCGACTTCTGAAATAAAAGCGAAAGTAGACTTCACCGAGATGCGACGAAACAGCTGACGCGTCTACTACACACTGCTCGCGTATGCTACACACTGCTTGCATATGCGTGCACACGCACTATACTTTTAACCGGTTGCGTTCACGGAGAATAGATTGCATGCGAACACGGTTCTCTATAACGCGTGCTTCTGCTCGCGTATGCTACACACTGCTTGCATATGCGTGCACACGCACTATACTTTTAACCGGTTGCGTTCACGGAGAATAGATTGCATGCGAACACGGTTAGGCCAAGCGACAGAGACCGCGGTTATACTTGATCGTAACGCAAAATTTTGCCGCAGTCTAGTTTTTTGACAGATGTTAGGGGGGGTCATGAAAAGCTTAAGTTCAAAAATCGGGGAATGTAGGGTGGTCACAACTAGCCGCCATATTGGAAAACGCGTTTGTCGCTATATCTTCGAAAATATTGATTTTAA
>MVJL01001248.1:0-11394 GCA_002156465.1 Macrocentrus cingulum | reverse complement strand
AAATCAAATGTATTATAGGCTACTATATGTGAATATTTTTCACGCCGTTCCATAAGTTTTTCAACAAATCGCGATTTTTTTAGACATAGTTTTTAGCCTCGTCTTTAACAAATTTTAATGAACGACTTTAATTGGTTGTCGAAATAGTTTTGTATGCTTGACTCTAAAATATATAGTTATACTAAAACTTTTTAAACTATTTATTTATGAAAATATTGAATATTTCTGTTGATGGAAGGAATTTTTTGCTGAAAGATATACAAAAATATGACAGTATGTACAACATGAATTTATTTTTGAGTAAAATACTAGTTTAAAAAATGATACGGACGGGTTATATACACATCGTTAAAGTGAAAACGCCTGCGCACTGCATACATAACTCTGATAGTGATGTCCACGAAACTTGTTGGGTCTTATCTGATGTACCTTTTTAATTATATAGCTTCCAGTAAATAATCACCACACATAGTGGACATTTTCCATGACCTATAAACCTTGCAATTTGGTGCCAGTCAGAGGGCCGCCCAGTCACTAGTAGTTTAATCCAATTTATAGGTAGAGCAACAAAAGTTTTCCATGCAACAAACTGTCAATGCAATGCACTGTCGAGTTGCATACAATCGACGGTGGCGCAACGGACAGCGTCGAGGAAGGGGCGGCAGGTCGCTCGGCGTTTCCCGGGAAAAGCCGCGCGCGCCTTCGGTTCTCCCTCTTATCAGCCTGTACACGCCATTGCTGGCAGTGTGTGATATGGCTCGGTGTCGCGCGCTCAGTTCGATATCGGGCAGTGAGGGTTGTGCATCTCGTAGGATTTAATTTCCCGCGAATTGTCGATGACAATTAGTCACAGAAATTATATTTTTATTTTTTCA
The DNA here is from genome assembly GCA_002156465.1 of Macrocentrus cingulum. Taxonomy (NCBI): domain Eukaryota; kingdom Metazoa; phylum Arthropoda; class Insecta; order Hymenoptera; family Braconidae; genus Macrocentrus; species Macrocentrus cingulum. The sequence goes on along the minus strand of MVJL01001248.1, from coordinate 10,519 downwards.
TCAAATTTTCATGACAATTTCTAGCTTTTACTCTCAACTATTGACAAATAGTTAAGTGGTTGGTATTTTTATTTTTCTCTCTGTCTGTTATTGATGTGTGCGACACACGATTATATATTTTCACTGTATTTATACGTGTATGAAGATATTCTGTTAAAAATCTCATGTCTATTTTTTTTTTTTTCTCGCTTTTCTTCCTGCTACGAGTTTTATGTGATACAGGGGAAAATTCGCGGTTACTTTTTAGATTATTAGCATTCGAGACGTATATATTAGGCTGTTTATTGTTTTTGTTGATTTTATTGAGGCTCGTGCACGAGAGAAAGTGAGTCTTTTTTGACAGTGAACGAAAACGTGAGGATTTGAAAAATAATCCGTCTGTCAGGGGATAACATCAGGGAGAGAAGGGCGTAAAAGTCGTGAAAATACGAGAGACTATAAAATAGACCCAAGGGGAAACGAGGGTTACACAGATCTTCCAATCTCGACGTTTTCTATACTTTTTTTTCACTCTATTTTCCCGCTTTCAGCGGCGGCGTCCCTTTGAATCCTTTTTCGATCAAGTTCACATAACATTGTTTTTTTTTTTTTTTACCTTTTTTGCGATTGTTTCTCGCAGTAATCGCCACCCTCTCCGCGCGTAATAATTGCCACTTTGGACTCTAAATTTTCTTCTTTTTTTCCTGCAGGTTAGTCGGCATGTAGTGCTGTGACATTGCTAGACAATCAATTCGAGTGTAATAATGTATTGACGACTGATGTAAAATTGGGATTAAGGGAAAGTTATTGCACGCGCGTTAAACTTGACAATTGGGATGCAAATTGTCTACGTAATACTTTGGATGGTTGAGCCAGTGGTATGGCATGTGGAACGTAAATCACCACCATGAGATACGTGGCGAATGATGCCACGGGATAACTGAAACTTGGCGGAGGTTGAAAATTACGACATTGAGACGACGAGAAGCTGCGAGGTAAGTCGTTGAGCTTTCACTCATTTGCTCACTTTAGCGAATTAACAAGTGTCATTTTGAGTAATATGCTTGATGAACTTGGATAGAAAGACTGTTGGTGGGGTTGGTGGGGTTGCTCGGGCTAATGGCCCGCAGCCGGCTTCACCAGCGCTGGTGGTGCAAGCTTGTGCTTTTAAGTCTCGCAAGTTTCCTATCGGCGACACCGCCACAACGTCCTATTCGCATCCTCGGCATTCCTGTAGCACACGGACCAATCACGTCATCAGATATTGTCGTGTTTTTGCGAGACAACTGCAACGCCGGACAACAGCTGTTCAATCACGAGAGTGATGAAGTTGCCAAATTGATCGGTGCATTCAACAGCCGTGAAAAAATCTCTGTCAGTATTCTGAGAAAGTCACGTAAGTCCTATCCATTTATCAAAATCTATTTTTCATGGCATGCTGTAGATAGAGATCTTGTCGATATAAAAAAATGAAAAAAAAAAAACAAACAAATTAGACTTGTATTTGAGATTAATTTTTTTTTTTTTTGGTAACTTTAACACGCATTTAATATTAACATTTTTTTTTACAACTGTTAATTACTGGCATATAACTGGCACTTTTTCGAGATTTTTGTAGATGAATAAATGAAATAGCTGCTGGAATGACGTCTGAATGCCGGAAAATTTTGCACTCGAGAATTTGATATTCAATTGGTCAAATAGAAAGTTGGGTTTCTGTGAATTATATAAGAGACTTTGGCTTTCTAGTGTTACAAATGCCGAAGAAGGTGTTGAGTTGAGCCAGTTGGGGTGAGGGTTAATTTTTGTCATGCCTCAAATGTGTGACATTTCTACGGAGATCAAACATGGCAGCGTTCGTTATTCATAGCCTAGATTTTCACTGACGAGTGAGACGGAAACACCTTTATTAATAAATTAATAAAATAAATTACCTCAGGAATTTGTGGGATCTGCTCTTCTAAAGGATGTGTCACTTGTTCCTGAACTTTCACAGTCTCAACGCGCTTGGTCTCCAGTTTTTTAGCTAGCTCCTCGGTAGTGAGGAATTTCTTTCTTTTCGCCTTTTTACGGTCCTTCTTTGCGAAAAAATCATCGAGATCTGCCATGGTTGATGAGTCCCAACAATTTGTGATTGATTTTGCTCACAGATAATTGTGTGAAATGTGAGGAAAATCTTCCAGATAAACGTGGTCTATAAATTTCAGTCGATTGTACCGCACTGTCGCGTTTCAATAATATTATTTCACTGATTGTTTTTCAAGTTTTAATTAGTAGTTCTTGAATTTGCCTTTGAAATATACTCGGAAACAAAGGTTGTTTATGCAAAACCGCGTGTTGTCACGATTTGACGAATGAATAAATTAATTTTCAACTTTAAAGCAAACGCTTGGTTTTTACCACATCAAAAAATATACTTAATTAATCAAACAATTTATTTACTTTTAAAATTTAATATTTGTATATATTTTCTGGAATATATTAAATTAATTAAGATGAAAAACATGAAAATTTGCATGATTCAAAGCTTTAAATACGAAATATTATGGATATAACAATTTCTGATTAATAATGAGTAATTAATTCGTATAGAAGAATTAATTACGATAATTTGGCCTGCATTTGGAGTTGAAGTCAGATATATGTTATTGACGGAAAAACATATATATTTTTTATCGTTAGTAGAATGAAATTGAGCGCGGCTGAGGTGATGAGCCATTTGGGGTTGAATCGATCAACACAGCTATTATACCCTTTTTATCATTTTCTCGTATGACACTTGAATATGTCGTGGCAATTATTGTTGACAAGCGAGCATTTAATGAGACGAATATCCTGAAAAAGTGCCATGAAAAGCCTTCATTTTTTTTTCTTTCTTTTCAGTTACATGCGAATCAAAGTCATGGGGCTTAGGTGTTCTGGTGGAAGTTTTAGGCCAATCAAGCACCAAAGCCCTGATTGCTGGCCTGGATTCCAACACGTGCGAGGTGGCTGCCAGGCTAGCACACCTGTGGGAGAAGCCTCTGTTCACGTGGACCTGTCCTGCGGTAATAATCAACTCCATTCATCCTTGAAACAATGTGTTTTTTATAGCTCTCACTCTCTTTTCCTCAATACCATTTTTTTGTTTTGTTTTATACTTACATCTTTTTAATCACGTTCTTTCACTCGTTCTGTATAGGTTTTCTTGATGCCCGCCGGGCGGCAATATAAAATTTTCAGTGTGGAATAAGCGACGGAATGAAATGTTGAAAGGATCCGTCGGAAATGAGCCTCGACCTATACTTCTTCACTGCCTTCGTCTTTATATTAGCTTTGCCCGGAAAAAAATTCTTATTCCCTCTCGTACTGCAAACGTTGTTTACTTTGTTACTCGCTTGTCACATTATTTTCTCCAGCTTGAGCTATACGAAGCAGCAGTTATTAAATGGGAAATGAACTGCACGAACCAATGAGCATAAAAAATCATAAAAGATCCATGAAGCAAATGAAAAAAAAAAAAAAAAAGGGAAAAAATGTGGCCGAGAAGTGAAGCCACAAGAGGCCTCCAATTGCGCAAAGTGGTCCTAACTAAATTTAACCCAATTTTCGCATTTCTTTCACGTCAGTTTAACCCAACAACTTTTCTCAGCATCTTCTCTTTTTTTTCTATCTTTTTTTTTGTCTATCTGCCTGGCAATATCGCTGTATATCATTTTGATTCATTCTTTTGAATGCCAGCAATGGTCGGATATTTCAGTCATAAACAAACATTATCTCGTGATATTTTTTTTGCTGTGTATGCAACGTAAATGTCTAGATATGTGTTAGATGAAAAGACAGAGTAATATGGGGGTTGTAGAAATAATGCGGCCCCCTCTGCCAAGTAATTTATCGGATCTATAGGCGCGGGCGTCTCTCTTTCACAGTGTTTTCAAGACTGGGCGATTTTGTTCGTATACATCGACCCAGTTTTCCAGTTTGTCTGTCAGATTCGAAGCCTCAAAGCATATAAGAAAATCTTCTCTATTTTTTTTTTTATTTTTCTTTACTCTTCTTTCAAGCAATTCGCGTATAGCCTTGCCGACACTATAAACACCGTTGAACTTGCCCCGTGCTTCATATACATATACTGGGTGTTTCAAAAAAGACACATTCGGAATACATGGTCCTAGGCAGAATGCGATTTTTAGTAAAAAGTTGAGGATTGTTTTCGATCAGTAACGAAGCTAAGATTTTTTTTTTTTTTCGTTTTTTAACTTATTTTATTTAAGTTCCACATTAAAACTGAAATATTTGACATTAACTCGTCGAAAAAAAAAAACTTTGACTCCCCGAATTTTCCAGTTAAAATCGTATTTTATATAGGAGCATGTTTTTCGAATGCGCCTTTTTTGAGACACCCTGTATTGGGTCTATTTATATTGGATCTCTCTTAGATGACGAGCTTTAATTAGAAAATCAATTTGTCTCGAGGGTTGCTTGGGCGTTTCGTTTTATCCCCTCTGCCTCGCTAATGTGTCCACTTTGTTGCATCATAATTCTCGCGTTTAATTCCGAAGGGGATATATTACTTGGGCGGGAGGTCATCTGTGAAAACATGAATATTACTTTGAAATTGCACGAGTTAATGTCTGCGGAATGGCTTATAGTCTGACTGATGAGAAATTCATCTGTCGCCAATTCGATATACTTCATTTACATTTAAATGGATCTATATGAATTTCCGATAGCACAAATGTACGGCTCGGTGGCGCGTGTGCATCAATTACATATATATGGTTTTATATACTCCTGTAGAAACTTCCGGCGCAAGTGATTCATTAATTGACTTTGTAAAAACCCACTGGTTTATTCAACTATGAAAATTGATTTTTCATATTTTTTTGCAGCGCGTAGTAGAGGACGGCCAATTGCCATATACAATTAGACTGTGTCCATCGGTACCGGCGGTTGCCCAGGCACTGGCTCAATTATTTCTTCATTTCCGCTGGAAAACTGCTGCCATCATTGCTATTGGTATGTAGAAATCTTATTTTCTTATTTGAATATAATTGCACGATTTTAATTGGTAATGTCTCGTGTTGTACGTGTGTCCCGGAAGATGAAGAACCCTGGTCAAATGTGGATAGAGCTGTTGTAGGTAATTTACGAAGCATCGGAATCATTCCGAGACATCGAGCTCTCATTTCCCGACGCACAGCTACCGACGAACACATTCATCAGTCTTTGTGGTCGCTCGAGACTATTATTTGCCGAGGTAAGAAGCTAGAAAGCACCACTGCGTGATTAAATGCACTTGCTCCATAACTGACAATCGAAAAATTATTCATATACTGCCAACAATGAATTTTTAGACTTCATAATAAACAGAGGATAAATTACACTGTAAATTTACTGTTGCGCCTCGTCGTCTCGCTTTTATATGAAGAATACCCACGGGATATAATTTAAAATTACTGTGAAGGCATGCTTTAAACGATGAGAAGTTGAAGAAACTTTTCAACTTATTTGCCAAGAATTTATCTCCCTCATACATTTTTTTTTATTCACTCGGCTATACTTTTTTTTTTCTTTACTCACGGGTCATTTTCAATGGCTGTGTGATGATGTACATTAATAATCTGCAGTTTCGTATCGCTCATATGGGAAAATCCAAGCTTAATATTTATTCTAAAACTTCTAGGCACATTTATGGTCAAGTGGATATGTAAATCTTCCCGCAGAGAGAAATTAATGCCCTATTATCAGCAGTTTTAGGGCGATTAATAAATTACATAATCAATTCTTGTTATTTTAAACGAGTTTAATTGTTGATAAATTGAAAAAAATGATTATTACATCATTTACAAATGAAGTTGAATGTAAAAACTGTAGCAAAATATCCCGAACATGTTGGAGTTCAGCGAGTAATAAACATTGCAATAATTGCAATCCTATGAGGCCTATACATCAGTAAAATTCTTACTTACCAGAAAAATTACTTGAAAAAATTTAAAAATACAAAAAATATAGTATTGTTGATCGAGTTACGCTTGACTGATGACTTTGTATATGTCGGCAGTGATTATCCTGTGTGTGCCTGTGGACGACGAAGATCTGACCAATCGCGTACTGAAGCAGCTTGGGGCAATGCGGGCATTACGACGCGACAACTCGCTCTTACTCTTTGTTCATCCCGTGGGCCCAGAGCTTTTTCTACCTTTGCCCGAGCGCAATGAAAGTTTCTTCAATAATTTCACGACTACGCGTAATGCAAGCTCGACATCAGGCAAACGTTGGGCTGCCGTGCGATTTCCCAGGCGACTGGCATCAGAAAACGTTGCAAATCTTCTCGCATTTGCGCCTTTCGATACAAGGTTTACCAATGAATAAATCCATATATTATATATACTTCACAAGCACTTAAATTCTTTGTTTAAATGAAAACAAAAAAAAACGAATCCGTGATATGTTTCTCAGTGATATATGTATAGCTTTCAGAACTGTCACATTTCAAGGCGTAGTCGAGAGATTTTCCATTTAATTTTCGATATGGATAGTAGAAAAAAAAAATGATATGTTTTTTTTTTTCTCTATATTTTTTATTTATTTCGTCGTAAAGTAAAAATGGCAGTAAATTTTCCAGAGCAAACGTGCGTGTTCTCATAAAAAAAAAGTTCCATTTTTATTTTTATCAAGTCCCGGGTAATTTAATAGAGCTGTAACAAATGCGTAAAAACAGTCGATGGGCATTTGACGCTACATTTACTCAGTTTATAACTTGATTTAAATGACTTAAAAATTTTTTAGATATGACCTGGAAAAATTATACAACGGCACTGACTCGTATCAAGAGCCAAGAGTTATTGACCATTTAAATGAGTCGCTGGACATTCTCACGCGTGATAATTCAAGCTTGAATGTCAATAACAACAAGATGTTTACTTACGGTCTTTTAACGTGGCGACAGACAATAGGTGAGAAGTCTGCGAGCGGCAGATGGCAGCCCCTCGTACAAGTGATTGAGAGCAAAGAGCGTTTAGTTGTTCGTGAACTCGCGCAGAACAATTTCGTGAGGGAGGAACTGCTCGATGCAGTCCTTTGTGCCAATGATCGCGAGTGCGACGGTAAGACATTTTTTTTATTTCTATCGCAAAAGTTGAAATACAAATAAAAAAAAAAAAATTTAACAAGGATTATTACCATGTCTGCAGGCGAAATGCAAGAGGGTAGCTTGCCATTCGGAGCAATTCACGTTATTACCATTGTGACTAGCTGCTTTCTCCTCACACTTTTCCTCTTCATTGTCGTGACTCTTGTGCGACGGCATTTATTGAACAAGAGAATGTCAAAAGGCCCTTATAAAATTATTCTCACAGCGTCGGACTTTGTTTTCCCCCAAGTGCCGGATACAAGAAGGGTAAGTTAACTACTGTTAAATTATGATTTCACAGCTTCATTTAAAAGTTGTAGTATAAAACATTTTTTTTGTTTCATATCTCTGCAAGGTAATTTTAAAAACTAATTAGTAGAAAAAAAAACTTCAGTTAACAATAGAAAATTAATTATTTCGAGAAATTTTAATTATTTTGTTGTTTTTTGTTTTTTAATAAATTCTTGTACAGGTGGACGAAGGAATCGAGGTAATGCTGTGCTGTTGGCTTCAACAATTCCAAGAATTTGGTGGACCCGATGTGGAAAAGCCGGATTTACTGCAGGGAAGCGTAGGATCACTGAAGCCTCATCTCAAAGCAAGTACGAGCAGTCTCGCGAGACACACAATACTTCAAGACTCACGGGCGCGATATAACGTAAGTCTGACTGTAGCTCGAGTCTATCCACTTGAAGAATCAAACTTAATACTACTTAATCTCCGGTCGAATCCTATCAATCCGCCGTTTTTTTTTTTATTTTCAGGGTGACCTCGTTCAGCTGAAAGAACTACCTTGCCAGGGAACTTTTGAACTAAAAAGTAAAGCCATGGATGTATTAGTGATGGTAAGAGCCGTATCATCGCTATCTTCGTCCATCTTTTCATCCAGTCGTTTCGGTTAATTTACTTTAGATCCATGGCTTACGACACGAGAATCTCAACCCCTTAATTGGCTGTCTCACAGAACCTGTGCGCCCGTGTCTCGTGCTCGAGTACTGCTCCCGTGGCTCACTCGAGGATGTTTTAGTTCAAGATGAAATTAAGCTCGACTGGTCATTCCGACTCTCACTGCTCACTGATCTTGTGCGAGTAAGTGAAAAAAAAAAAAATCCAAATTATCACAAACTTTATCGAAGTCTGCGTCAATTTTTATTAAAATCATCGAAACAATTTTTTTTATGTCGCGTGGAAAATAATAATAATTTTAAAAAAATCATTTTAACGAGGATTTAATTCCCATTAGGATTGTTTGACAAAGTTGACTGAAAAAAATAATGATACTTTGAGTATATATTTCAAGTTTATAAACAGTGATTTTTAATTAAAATGATCAAACGTTTCAGGGCATGAAATACCTTCACAGCAGTCCAATCCGTGTCCACGGCTATTTAACATCACGAAATTGCGTCATAGACGCCCGCTGGGTGCTCAAGGTTACGGATTACGGTCTGCCAGCATTTTACGAAGCGCAAAATATCGTTGCACCGACAAAGACGGCACGTGGTGAATATATCCAGTCAACTGCATCGCACAAAATATATCTCGCCAGTGTCACTGTCACCAATCTCACTGTATTTTTTTTTTTTTTTTCAGATCTTTTGTGGACAGCTCCGGAATTACTGAGACACACGGGCTTACGTAAGAGAGGCACACAACCGGGCGATGTCTATAGCTTTGGAATAATCATGCAGGAAGTGGTGGTGCGCGGCGAGCCATTTTGCATGCTCGCATTGTCTCCAGAAGGTCAGTTATGTTGTGTCATGCGCCTCGATCAGTAATACGGTCATTTATATAAAAATCAAGATTGCGTATCGATCGCGTGTCTCGGGGGATAATAACGTTGACGCTCAGCGACACGCTCTTACGCTTCGATTAACACCGGCCCTCTTTTTCTACGTCACTTAAATTCTCTTCCGTTTTTTTTAATCACATAATATTGATCACGACCAATCAGTCAACTAATCCACATTTTCCGTATATCCACAGATATAATTGAAAAGGTAAAGAAACCACCGCCGCTAATTAGACCATCTGTTAGCAAAGGGGCTGCACCGCCTGAGGCCATTAACATTATGCGCCAGTGCTGGGCAGAGGCTGCCGATATGAGGCCAGATTTCAACGCTGTGCATGACCTGTTTAAAAAACTCAATCATGGCCGCAAGGTCAATTTTGTTGATACAATGTTTCAAATGCTTGAGAAGTACTCGAATAACTTGGAAGAGTTAATTCGCGAGAGAACTGAACAACTTGATATGGAGAAGAAAAAGACTGAGCAGCTTTTGAATCGAATGCTTCCCAGGTATTTTAAGTAACATAATTGATGTACGCGTCAAAATCAGTGACCTGTGAATTTATTAACATTTTCGGTATACATTTTTTCTTGCAACTTGAAAGCACCGTGGCGGAGAAACTGAAGCTCGGAATGCCCGTAGACCCGGAGGAATTTGCAGAAGTGACGATATATTTCTCGGACATTGTCGGTTTCACGACCATCTCCGCGCACTCGACGCCTTTTCAGGTCGTCGACTTGCTCAACGACTTGTATACTTGCTTTGACGACACCATCAACGCTTACACAGTGTACAAGGTCGAGACTATAGGCGACGCTTACATGGTAGTGGGTGGCTGTCCAGTGAGAATTCAGGATCATGCTTCTCAGATAGCCACGATGGCTCTCGACCTACTTCACCAAAGTGGGAAATTTCGCGTTCGTCATCTGCCAAGGACTCAATTGCGTCTCAGAATTGGTTTGCACACAGGTATGATGGAAATTGCACGACTTTCAGCATATGTATGTGTATTTTTTATTTATTTAGGGCCCTGCTGTGCTGGAGTTGTCGGCCTGACAATGCCGCGATACTGTTTGTTTGGCGATACCGTCAATACAGCCTCGCGCATGGAATCGACAGGTGCACCTTGGCGAATCCACTTGAGCCAAGCGACGCGCGATCGACTCTGCCAAGTTGGCGGCTATCACATTGAGTATCGTGGCTGTACTGACGTAAAGGGCAAAGGGAAAATGCCTACTTATTGGCTTCTTGGTAAACAGGGTTTTGATAAAAAATTACCTACTCCGCCGCCACTTGGGTGAGTACGCTTTCACGTATAAACTAATCAATTACCCTCTTACAACGTGAACCTCTCAGACTATTCTGGTTTTTAATCAATCTAAGGGCATTATTCGCGAGGATATCTTACAACTTTAATTCGTAAATCGGATTTTATGGATTAAGTATTATATTTTATTTTCTATTCTTTGTTTTTTTACTTAAGATTAACTACAAAGATATAAAAGAAATTCAAAAATTAAATTCTCTTGTTTTACATTTACAAATTATAAAATTCTGACGATAGAATTTCGAATAATTAAACTCTAATACAATTTTTCATTATCTCGCTTAGTTAACGAGTTACCGAGGTGAGTGG
>MVJL01001246.1:0-10127 GCA_002156465.1 Macrocentrus cingulum | reverse complement strand
TTTGCCATATAGAACCTTTGTTTGCTGGACAAACATCTCAAATGCAATTTTTGCTTGTCTTATATCCATCGAATGAATGACATTTTGCGAGAGCAATTGTGTACCGACTACTAATAACAACTAATGTTCATAAAAAGGCTGTGGCAATAAGTCTTTTAATACGGCCAACGAATAATGAAGGAGCCAACTTCGAAATTCCTCGGATTTCCATATTCATCGGAATCTTACGCTAGTTGTTAACCTCATTATTTCCCAAACAGGGGTAATTTTGTTCATCCGGTCATCCATCTCTGCAGATTTTGATCCCAAATACCAATTTTTTTTTAAATTCAGAGTTAAACCAGAGACTCATGAACGCGACAACAATGCCTATCAGTGTAGCGTGCATGTGCTTCAACAGGAAAAACAGTATTTGGTATAAAAGGAACAACTTTACACGCAACATTTATATTACCGCTAAATCAATGCCCCAAGGACCTTGGTGCATTGAGTAGCAGTACGCGCAATACTTTACACACAAAATTAAGACATCTTAGTTTAATGATAATTAATAAAATTAATATGGTAGGTTTGAAAATGATTCAGCACGTTTATAGCCAGCTTAAGCAAATTTTCTGATCATCAAAATCATTTGGTAGCGTGTCAGTAGTTTTATTTGGTGAATTTAATCAATTGACTCCTGTAGATGATACGGTATTATCGGTAATTTTTTATGGAATTAATTCACAAGTTTTCAATGCACCGGCATAATGAGACAAAAGGATGATGCAAAATTAGCTGAAGCATTGATTAATTTATCTAATTGTATGTTATTGAAAAACGATCTCAAACTATTCCAATCTCGAATTGTATATAATCATGACAGAATACCTAAAAATACAATTCATTCATTCCGTACTAATGACGAAGTTAATAATTTTAACAAGAACATGATAAATCCAGACAAACTGGAGATTATTATAATTGGTAATGATGAAACTACTATTTTGGGGTAAATAACTCTTTTGATCTATCTTGGTGGATATCTTCTGGAGTTGGAGTTCGGCAGCGTCTTTCTTGGGAGAAATCAACATCGCAGCTATTGTGGAACCTCTGGGGCGTCTGCACTGCAGAAGACTGCAGTGAGCATTCAAATGGCTCCTGAGGAAGTCTCCGCTCAAGGTGATCAAAGTGCCATCAAAAGTATCTCAGACCCGTAGCTGGTGGTTAGATGTAAATGGCTCCTGAGGAAGTCTCCGCTCAAGGTGATCAAAGTGCCATCAAAAGTATCTCAGACCCGTAGCTGGTGGTTAGATGCTTGCCAATTGCACTTTCCGATCTTTGCCAAGAACCCAGAGATATTTTTGATGACAGATGCATCGGACCTGGGCTGTGGAGCCCACTTCTGTTAGATGCTTGCCAATTGCACTTTCCGATCTTTGCCAAGAACCCAGAGATATTTTTGATGACAGATGCATCGGACCTGGGCTGTGGAGCCCACTTCGACAATTGTCAGTTGGCGGTAAGATAGACACAGAAGCAGACAACATGGTATATCAATGTCAAGGAGCTTTATACAGTCAAGAGATATGGCAGGAATTAGAGCCTCGCTAGGGTCCTGCAGATAGCCGTAGCTGTCAATAGCCTCGGCTCGATTCCACAACAAGATCCCAGTTGACGAAATACTTGAGAAGGCAGATTGGAGTGGCCACATAAACTTTTTTAATTTTTATTGCAAAGAAATCATCGATAATGAGGGCCAGAGATTATCGAAAGTTGATAGCCCAGATTTGGGATATTTTCAACCAGTCTGACATACTGTAATTTGTATGTTTTTGTACCTTGTGTTTCATTTTCAGTTTAATTTAAGATGATAATAAAGAGTGTGTTCAATTTTTATCACAGTCGCCATAATATCAGTTACCTTTTAAAGTACGCTTTTGCGCCGCCGGCAGATTCCCAACATCTCTCAATGGGTCAAGCGAAGCACTGACCCAAAATACCAGTTTTTCCCGCGTAGGGTTAAAAAAACTCATGGTACAAACATTTCCTAGGCGGTACAAACGGGTGAAATCAACGATCTAAGCTTGGAGGAGGTTTAATTGAAAAAATAATTGTGGTACAAACATTTCCTAGGCGGTACAAACGGGCACGATCAGAGATTTAGGCTTAGGAGAGGTCTGATTGGATACATAAATATGTTACAAACATTTTTGAGGAGTAAAGTCTCGATACGCAGTCGTAAATTATTTTTATAAAGTTCATCCTACCTTTCAAAATTAAATTTTCAATTATCGAATAGAAAATCGAATAAATCCAGGCAAGGTACAATTAAGTACAAACAATTTCAAAAAGATTTTTTCGAGTACGTTTCGATTGATTGCACTAGGAAGGTATTAAAATCGACTTAACTAGTATTTGGCCTTTTTTTATGGGGTTCTAACGAATTTTGTGTTTAGATCGCGAGGTACATACAATGTACTTTCTGAAAACTGCGTATTGAATCGAATCCATGTATTTTTTTATTTGATAATTTTTTTTTGTATATTTAATCAAAAAAATTTTTTTTTTTAATTTTAAAAATTCAATGTAAACACAATGAAGTACAAACGATTAGGACGATGATCCGAATATTTGCTTTTTTATAAATCATTGCAAGCGGTATTTGTTTAAATTCAAATTTTCTCCGTGTTTCAACGAAGTACAATCAAAATGACAATTAGTACAATCAACTACAGGGTATGTACCTTATAAAAATGAGCCTAATTCAAATTTTCTCCGTGTTTCAACGAAGTACAATCAAAATGACAATTAGTACAATCAACTACAGGGTATGTACCTTATAAAAATGAGCCAAGAATTTTTTTTTGATAAATTCCGGTTCCAAGTTCACGGAGGTCAGGCATACGCCGTGCATTGATTCGCTGCCGTGCAGTAGTGTGTGACACATGTCTGTCAGTAGTACCTGCCATTAATAATTGAGAGAACGCTACAATGGTTACGGACATCAGTAATAATTGTAACGGCATTCAAAGTTTTACAAGATGAATCGGTCGTTATCATTGTAATTATTTATCAAGACACCTAAACCCTACGAATGCAGAAAAAAACGCTGACTTGGCACAATCAGCTTCAAAAGCTGATTCCAAAGCGGTGGAGGATGTTGTCCGACCTTGGCACCACAGTATTGCCTACTCTCCTGGTGACCCGAATAATTTTTCTTGGGTCATCGGAGCGACTACCTCGCTCTCGTCCCGTGACACTGGATAGTCATACGCTGGTTGCTCGGAAAACAACACTGCAACGATTTTGCCTAATTGCGTTCGGAAAGTGGGCTGCAGTCGACACTGCGTCTTGATCGTTGACATGACAATCCTATACGATATTTAGGCTTAGGAGAGGTCTGATTGGATACATAAATATGTTACAAACATTTTTGAGGAGTAAAGTCTCGATACGCAGTCGTAAATTATTTTTATAAAGTTCATCCTACCTTTCAAAATTAAATTTTCAATTATCGAATAGAAAATCGAATAAATCCAGGCAAGGTACAATTAAGTACAAACAATTTCAAAAAGATTTTTTCGAGTACGTTTCGATTGATTGCACTAGGAAGGTATTAAAATCGACTTAACTAGTATTTGGCCTTTTTTTATGGGGTTCTAACGAATTTTGTGTTTAGATCGCGAGGTACATACAATGTACTTTCTGAAAACTGCGTATTGAATCGAATCCATGTATTTTTTTATTTGATAATTTTTTTTTGTATATTTAATCAAAAAAATTTTTTTTTTTAATTTTAAAAATTCAATGTAAACACAATGAAGTACAAACGATTAGGACGATGATCCGAATATTTGCTTTTTTATAAATCATTGCAAGCGGTATTTGTTTAAATTCAAATTTTCTCCGTGTTTCAACGAAGTACAATCAAAATGACAATTAGTACAATCAACTACAGGGTATGTACCTTATAAAAATGAGCCAAGAAGAACGGAGGTCAGGCATACGCCGTGCATTTATTCGCTGCCGTGCAGTAGTGTGTGACACATGTCTGTCAGTAGTACCTCCCATTAATAATTGAGAGAACGCTACAATGGTTACGGACATCAGTAATAATTGTAACGGCATTCAAAGTTTTACAAGATGAATCGGTCGTTATCATTGTAATTATTTATCAAGACACCTAAACCCTACGAATGCAGAAAAAAACGCTGACTTGGCACAATCAGCTTCAAAAGCTGATTCCAAAGCGGTGGAGGATGTTGTCCGACCTTGGCACCACAGTATTGCCTACTCTCCTGGTGACCCGAATAATTTTTCTTGGGTCATCGGAGCGACTACCTCGCTCTCGTCCCGTGACACTGGATAGTCATACGCTGGTTGCTTGGAAAACAACACTGCAACGATTTTGCCTAATTGCGTTCGGAAAGTGGGCTGCAGTCGACACTGCGTCTTGATCGTTGACATGACAATCCTATACGATATTTCAAAAGGGTTGTTGTCGACTTTCACCACGAGCTTAGTACATCCCTCTCTATTGCTATGCTCGATAGCTTTAACGAATTGAGACCGTGCCTCCTGATGGGCTATTTACAGTAGAGGGAAATTGGTTCTTGGCCTTTTCCTCTGCTGTTTCTAGGGTGATCTTGGTATCACACAGGGCTATTGCTATGCTCGATAGCTTTAACGAATTGAGACCGTGCCTCCTGATGGGCTATTTACAGTAGAGGGAAATTGGTTCTTGGCCTTTTCCTCTGCTGTTTCTACGGTGATCTTGGTATCACACAGGGCGCCTTTGTTGAGGGCCTTCGCCGGTTTCGGCCTGGTTTAGGGTCCGCATACCACACATCGATGGCAGTTGTATGAGCCCTATGATCACGTAGTGGTCGCTGCTCATACCGGTCTCCGTTACCTGTCAGCCATTGCCTGAAAATACCTCTCTCAAGACAGAGACATATTTTTTTGGCAGTAGATATCGCATATATGTGTTCTGAGAATTGCTCTGCTTGGTTTAGTGCTTCGCCCTGACCGCGAGACATGGGTATAATTAATTATACCCAGCCCATAAATGATATCGCATATATGTGTTCTGAGAATTGCTCTGCTTGGTTTAGTGCTTCGCCCTGACCGCGAGACATGGGTATAATTAATTATACCCAGCCCATAAAATTAGCTTATTCGAAAATTCCAAATACATGCTTTTCTCCCTGGCGAGTCATCGACGAGCCAAAAAAAAAGTTGATATAAAGCCTAAAATTAATTAATTACCGGAGTAAAGAAGGAAATAGCTACAATTAGAATCTTGACGGAATTCAAAATTGATTAATGGTTTTTAGCTTCTTTGTCTATTTCTTATCAAAGTTTTTTCCTCTTCCAAGCTAGCCCTATGTTTACTATGAACATTTTTCACTAGAATAGACACACGAATTTATTTTTAAAAAAAGTGATTTTTTCTGAAATTCACTTGATGGATATTGGCACAGGATTAATCCTTTAAAGTGTATAACGACGATGCGCTATGCTGCAGAAGAAAGAGAATACTTCGTTTTTTCTGAAATTCACTTGATGGATATTGGCACAGGATTAATCCTTTAAAGTGTATAACGACGATGCGCTATGCTGCAGAAGAAAGAGAATACTTCGCTCGTACTCGAGTAGCCGTCGGTGACATCAGCTGGCACCGCGTACTCACTCTGAAAGATAATTAATTTATGCTAACGAATGAGAAGCGTAACGGCTGCGCTCTTAAATTCGAGCCATTGAGCGTCCAAGTGTCCGTAAATCCCTCTCTCTGAAAGATAATTAATTTATGCTAACGAATGAGAAGCGTAACGGCTGCGCTCTTAAATTCGAGCCATTGAGCGTCCAAGTGTCCGTAAATCCCTCTCTCCTCGCATTCTCTAACCTCGTTGTCGTCCGTTTGTCCTCTCTCCCCACGACTTGTTTCCGTTGCCATTGAGCGTCCAAGTGTCCGTAAATCCCTCTCTCCTCGCATTCTCTAACCTCGTTGTCGTCCGTTTGTCCTCTCTCCCCACGACTTGTTTCCGTCGAACCATTCGAAACTGGTATTCGTGGTCTTGGAGATAATATGGCAGAGGGGCAAAAATAGATTCCGCGAGGTCTCCCCGCCAGGCGAATGTCATGGAGATAATTAATTTCAAGTGCCCGGCTAACGAGAAGTGAGAATGACGCTGCGAAAGTTGATGGTTGTCTTCTTGTGTTGTCTGCAATGTCGACAAAAATATTACCGGGTAAAATAAATTTTTCAATTTACTCAATTGTAGACACTTATTTGCATAGAATACGAAGGCATCTAGAGAGGTATAGTGCAAAATTTTATTCCTAATAAAATTGTAAGCATCTTATAAAATGTGAGAAGTGGCTGTATAGACGTTAAATTCACTTGATCGCCGTGACGGCATACATAAAATCTCGCGTGGACATCGTATCCCGAGGACACCATACTATATACTATCACAAACTACTTGTGGTGCATCTAATGAAATATGACGCCATCATTTCGATTGACTACTACGTGCTAATAAGCTCCATAACTTAGTTGTCACTGCAGTGATGGAACAATCACTGATCACTCTGCTACATCATCGCGGATATGGATGATTGCGCGCGATTGTCCACCATCATGTGTACAATGAGGTATTTGAATACACACACACGTGTTAGCGCATCGATCGCGAGAATTCCAAGTCGCAGGGATACAACAAACTATATCCCTAATGAGATGACCATTAACGATATGCTGCTTCTTCTATCTCCCGGTAATTAATCATCATCAATGCATGCTGCGATTTCCATTAAACTTGCACATCCAAACCCTTCTAAATTCAGCACAGGAACTTTAGGTTTGAATGAATCTTCTATCAACTGTTTCTTCTCAGCACCATAGACGTATATGTAGTTTCGATTATTTACTGCCAAATCAAAAATATTGTTCAATTGATCATAATCCACATACATTCCACGCCAAGAATGGAAATGATGGGACAAATGATCACATTCGGATTGAAGATATTTCGATAAATCTTTGTGTACTGATGGAACAGGTGGGTGAAATTTCTGTCCAAGCGTTTCAATCACTTCAATACCATTCTCCATTACAGTTCGCGCACCACCAATCTCAACCACAATAAACTTTCCGACAAAATTTCTATAACTAGGAATATCCAAAAAAATTTTCATTTTCGCTGAGTTCGTCGCTGTCTATTCCAGAATCGAGCGACTGTGGAAAAATGGGAGACACCCTCAAACAATATACCTTGCATCCCCACCACTGAATTTTTTTTTAAAATATGTATACAACATCATTTTTAAATAATTCGTAACATACTACCCTTCTTATACATCGTTGATATTACAACAATTCGAACTAGTAAAACTTTGAAAAAATTTTTGATCGGTAAAAACAGGTCCCTATAACCAGACATGGAAGCGCGCGAAATGTTGAACCTGCCAGTGGAGCTCTACTCGGCCGGTAAGTAGAGCTCTATATCTGGTGGTGACTTTCCTATAACCAGACATGGAAGCGCGCGAAATGTTGAACCTGCCAGTGGAGCTCTACTCGGCCGGTAAGTAGAGCTCTATATCTGGTGGTGACTTATAACCTCTACTGTGGGTATGTAAACGACCATAAGATCATGTATGCAAACTATTGTTGCTGAAAATAGAGTATTAGTTAAATAGAGCCAAAGATGGCCTTAACCTCTACTGTGGGTATGTAAACGACCATAAGATCATGTATGCAAACTATTGTTGCTGAAAATAGAGTATTAGTTAAATAGAGCCAAAGATGGCCTGACGCGCGTGAGGTTCTGGAGACACTTTTCCCATCTGTTCATATACTATTTAACAATGAATCCAAGTACAGTGTTAAATAGAGCCAAAGATGGCCTGACGCGCGTGAGGTTCTGGAGACACTTTTCCCATCTGTTCATATACTATTTAACAATGAATCCAAGTACAGAAAGGAATATATTTGCCTTATCTCGGGTTGGGTGGGAAAGTTTGGTGTTTTTTTGGGAAACTAAGTTGTCACTGGGTCTAGTGTAGTATGACGAGACTCGAGGATTTCAACTGATGATGAGAGACGAGGATATGC
The DNA here is from genome assembly GCA_002156465.1 of Macrocentrus cingulum. Taxonomy (NCBI): domain Eukaryota; kingdom Metazoa; phylum Arthropoda; class Insecta; order Hymenoptera; family Braconidae; genus Macrocentrus; species Macrocentrus cingulum. The sequence continues at coordinate 2,029 of MVJL01001246.1, read as the reverse complement.
CAGGTGATTTTCATATCGTTGGCCGGAGAAATACCTATGCCAGATAAATTTTGTTGTAACTGATGTAAGAATTCTCGCTTAGGAAGTCTTACGCACGATGGCGAGGATATAAGTGTAGATGCTAGCGGTGGAGCCTCGCTTCGAAAATTGAACTACATGATCGGCAGTCACACTCCAAATGCAATCTACGCATCTTAACAGACGCTTGGTGGAGCGAGTGCCCGAGAGGAGGTTGTAAAAATCCCAGCCACGAGAATTCCACTATTCGTTACACTTTTTGAATCATTCTCTATTCGAGAGTACGATTGTAGTCACCTACTCGCAGACATTAAAGACACTGTCGTGGATGCAGCAGCAAAATGACACGACACAAATGCAAATCTTGGTCGAACTGTATATCGAGTGACTTCTCCAGTCATCGATTCGGCTGGAGAAACCGCGGACAGGCTGACCTGCACGTTTATGGACCACTACAGCAAGGTGCCACTCACACCTGTCATCAGAATACCTGCCAAGGAGACTGCCCTGCTCACCGTCACGCGATTTGACGTCATTAGCTCCGTCACAGGTCTCTGTGGTTACGCGGCTCACAGACATAAAGACGAGCAAGACCTTCATGATGGGATTCAAGGTTGACGACATGTATGCATCGACAGCACAGTTGTCTTCCTGTCGGGCTTTAGCGGACACGACGTTTACTCGTGGAGCCAACAGTCACCCCGGCACGTGTAGATTCAAAACTCGGCCGCCCTGAATACCATCGTCATTCCCGACCAAATGTGCGACTTTCTCAGAGCCAACTGGAGCTCACTAGCGTCAAACTGCTGCGATACATTCGACAACGACGTCACCCTAATTTTCAAGCACATTTATCAGCTGGCAGTGGTCATAAAAATCGATATAAAAAAGGAAATGTAGCTGATTCCATATGTCAGAGCGTATACGTGAGCTGAAAAAAACGAGGCACAGAGCGTGAGAATAATAAATCAGCACAGCAACACGGATTTTGCCAACAGTTTGTCCGGCGACAGGACAACCTGAAAAAATACTGCAGCTTATAAATGAAAAATGTTTATGGAAAATATATGTAGCGGGGATAGGCGCTAACAATAATTAAATATCTGACTCCATAATTGCACAGTACACTGATTTATTTATATGATACAATGGGTGTACACATGTGCTGTCGAGCTGAGTCGACGGGTGACGTACGACTGTCGATCAGTCAATGCGCAGTCGAATATCGAATGACTGTGTGCGCGTGTATGTGTGGCGTTGCCGCCACAGTACTCCCCTTTTTGAGAAAAAAAAACGTGATTGAAAATATGTACAGTAAATGCGCGAAAATATTTACAACAAATGCGTAAAAGAATGGAAATATACAATGAAAGGTGCATTTAAATTTGAAATCGAACGTTTCGCGTGGGAGTTCATGGTTGCTGTGCGGGTTGCACTGTGGGTTGAGGGGCCGAGCTGGGACCGGGTTGGTCTATTGCAGGTTGCTGGGGCTCAACGTCAGGTGCAGCGTCATCGGCCAATTGGTAGACGGGCTTGAGCCGGTCAATTGAAATTGCCGTGGATTGGCGCTTGTATTCCACCATGAAAAATTTGTCTTTCCTCGCTAGGACTCTGTATGGACCCTCTAGTAGTAGCTCTAGTTCCTACAGTTCTCGAGATATTTGCAAATAAACAATTTTTGCAATGTTTATTCGGCTGCCGCTTCGTTGTTTATTGATTGATTTGGCTGAAACTCGGATGGTATTACCTGGTCAGGGTACCCAACGTTCATGCCGAGTTTCAAGGTCATTCCTTGAATGTCGTATCGCGATGATTAGGGGCGAAGATACAGAAAAGGGGTTGAAAAAGTTATAAACAATTGAGATGGAGGACTTCTTTACCGGCCGATTCAGTTTCTTTTAAGTTTTTTTTTTCTTTCAAATAATTTTACAAGTCTTGATGGGTGTTTTTTTTTTGTAATTTTGATAATAATTTTATAAATAAATAAAAAAAAAAATAATTCGTATCGAGA
>MVJL01001243.1:0-12638 GCA_002156465.1 Macrocentrus cingulum | reverse complement strand
GCTCCAAGATCTGCTAACCAGTGCGTCACCACCGTTGCAACTGCACGGTATCCTCTACTACGGCCATGAGTCGCCGGTTCATTGCGACGTTTCGTCGGGTAAACCGCGTCCGTACGTGCCCGCACCACTGCGTAAGAGGATATTCGACGCCTTGCACTCCTTGGCCCATCCTGGGACGCGACCATCGAACCACCTGGTGAGCAAAAAGTACGTCTGGCCAACTATCACTACAGGCTGCCGTGAGTGGGCCAAAGCCTGCATTAACTGCCAGCGCAACAAATTCCAACGGCACGTGTCATCCCTGATTGCGTGATTTGACCTGCCGTCTCAACGTTTTGAGCACGTCCACATCGATCTGGTGACGCTCCCGCCGTCGCGCGGTCACAAACTGTGCTTCACGATAGTCGACCGATTGACGCGTTTTCCCGAGGTGATTTCCATTGTCCACGGTAATGCCGAGACAGTCGCGCTCTCCCTCATCCATCACTGGATTGCGAGGTACGGTGTACCTCTGCGTATAACTTCCGACCAGGGAGCGCAGTTCGAGTGACACCTATTTGCGGCCAAAATTCTTTGGCATCTCACACCTGAGCACAACGCCATACCATCCGCAGGCAAACGGTCTCGTCGAGCGACTACATCGCCAGCTGAAGGCCGCACTTCTCTGTCACCAAGAAACATTGTACGACGCCTTGCCAGCTGTTCTCCTCGGCCTACGAGCTGCCTGGAAAGAGGACATCAAGACGACGCCTGCCGAGCTCGTCTACGGCGAACCAGTGCGCCTACCCGGCGAATTTCTAGTCCCCTCGGACAAAAACGCGACCGTTCGCGCCATGGGACGCGTTCTGTTTTCTGTTTCAGAGACCTTAACAATTGCTCCCATGTTTTGGTGCGAGTTGGGCAAATTGGCCCGTCCTTTTCGCCACCGTACGAGGGCCCGTACCGAGTCCTGGCGAGGAGAGACAAATTTTTCATGGTGGAATACAAGCGCCAACCCACGGCAATTTCAATTGACCGGCTCAAGCCCGTCTACCAATTGGCCGATGACGCTGCACCTGACGTTGAGCCCCAGCAACCTGCAATAGACCAACCCGGTCCGAGCTCAGCCCCTCAACCTACAGTGCAACCCGCACAGCAAGCACGAACTCCCACGCGAAACGTTCGATTTCAAATTTAAACGCACCTTTCATTGTAAATATTCCCTTTCTTTTACGCATATCTTGTAAATATTGTCGCGCATTTACTGTACATATTTTCAATCACGTTTCGTTTCTCAAAAAGGGGAGTACTGTGGCGGCGACGCCACACATACACGCGCACACAGTCGTTCGATATTCGACTGCGCATTGACTGATCGACAGTCTTATGTCACCCGTCGACCCAGCTCGACAACGCATGTGTACACCCATTGTACTATATAAATAAATCAGTGTACTGTGCAATATCTAATTATTGGTAGCGTCTATCCCCGCTACATATATATGTAGAGGTGACTTCGAGGACTTGAAAAAAAGATGGCGGAAATAATCTATAAGTCCATTATAGGTTAAATGGCCAAAAAATTTTTAGTCGAAAACAATTTTCAATGGTTTTTTTTTTTAAATTATTAAAAAGTGTATACTATGAGGACTTCTTTATAATGGCTATTACAAGGACATCAGAATTTTTATACACGTCGACTACTATCGAGACATCGTCGGGGTGTTGGCTGAGTTGATGAAAAATATTTGTTTCTCTCGGCAACGACGAAGTCGTGCAACTTTTTAATATCGCTCGTCGTAGGCAGAACCACTTCCTTCTGCCGATTGGCCTGGGTTTGCGTCTCCGCCACGACTCGATTGATGCTCGTACCCAAATCCTCGGCTAAAAGTTTCAAATAATCTTCAGTTTTCCTCTGCAGCTATGGAGTCTCTTTTTTGATGAACTCGGCGACGAGCACCTCGCCAACGTACTTCAACAGCGTCCCCAAATGTGAAGCTACAGCCGGATGTTGGAAAATTTTCTTCTCGGGAACGAAGCCGGCGACAATGCGCACTGCAGCGATAGTGGCGTCATAAAATCGGGGCTGATGAATGTCTGCAAATGTTTTTATTCGGTCATCTTCTTTCATAACGTTGAAAAACCTTCCCAAAAGTCGCAGTCTCGCTCGCACCATCTGGTACATGTGATGATGCGTCCCGTATTTTTCGCACTGCTTGTTAGCAAATAAAATCACGAGCTCGTCATAGCGGATGCTGCGGACTACCTCGTCCTCTCGTATATATGGAAAAATGTATTTTCTTACGTCTGCGCTGGCTTTTTCGTGTACACGTGCTGCGATTTTCCTCCCTTTGACGAGTACGATGCGCTCATTTTCTCCGGAGTGACGGGTGCATTTTTTCCAGTGATGGCGTATGACAGATTTCGCGTACTGGCCCTTACACTTACCGCATACACTGAAATCTTCACCTGTCTTGTGCATACGGCGATTTAGGCGTCTGCAGACTATCAATTTTCCATTATTGTAAGCTTTATTCGAGTTAAATAGATGAACTCCATTTTTTTCTGATTGTTGCAATTATTTGTAATCGTTCAGTACTTTTTTATGGCAAAGCCGTGAATTTTTTCACGTCCTCTCCATCAGCATGGACGCTTGCCACATGTCTACTCAACTTTCTGAAATTTTTTGCAATATATACAGAAATGCTTTTTTGTGGCAGACGATGAGGAATCGACGATTGAACCTCTATCGTCGGGCGCAGGAGCATGTGGAGTATCTCGAATCGAAATGTCCAGTAAAGGGCATAGCCGGATTAATATGGGAATTCTGCCCCCATGGCTTTTTTGACTCATACTTAGGGGGTCGATTTGGTATCGAATGAAAATAATTCACACCAATTTTTAGCTCTTTAACTCAAACGGTATTCGAGAATTTCAGAAAAACCTGTTTTTTCAAAATTATTTTTATTTTTATAGTAAAATTCGGAATTGATTGATGATGATTTTTTCCCTGATTCTGACGAGTCCAATACATGAAAAAATCATATGATCATGATTCTTACATAGAAAACCGATTTTTAACAGAGAAAAGAAATTTTTTTTTTTCAGCCTTTTTCAAATATGTCACTCACCAAAATTCGTCAAAAAATGTCTTTTACTCACGAATTTTTTTGAATTTTTAGAAATGGTGCAACAATTAAAAAAAAATTAAAAACTTTTTTTTTTTAATCTTGCGTTTTAACAAACTTACATTTTTTTTAGTACACATAAATACGTAGAAAATTTTTTTTTTACTAAAGCATATCCTTGCAAAAGATAAACAGATAGATTCAGTAGGTTAAAGTGATTAGAAGGATTATTATTGATTCAAAAAACACTTAAAGGTAATACTTATATATTTTTTCATACTATTGGGAAATATTTTGAATTTTGATACAGAAAAAATAAAAACTTTTATCAAAATAATAATTAGGCTAGTCTTCATCACTGTTTTCATTTACGACGACACTAATTTCTTCATCATCATCAATAAACAGACGACTAAGTATCTCAGGGTTTTACGATTTTCGCTAAGTATCGAGCGTGAGATAAATAGTATATAATAGCAGCAATGAGCAATGTGTGAGCAACATCCAACAGTACGTCTGCCATTTACCCACGTCTGCCACAATCACAACAATATCGAGTTATTCCAGAGATATCGTTCTTATCTGACTGATATTCAACAAAACAATGATATGTCTTCGAATTAATATGTCGAGATCTGACTTTGAATTTTATTATATTAGGTGCAATTTTTAAATAATAAAGTATTATCGTTCCGTTTTCATCCATCATTTCAGCTAAGTACAATACAGCTTGAGACATTTGATATGATCCCGTGAATAGAATTTTGAGTTCTTGTTCCGTTAATTCAGGAAAATCAGTTAATATATCTGAAGTTATTGTTGCAAAAGGAACTTTTCTTCTTGCCCAACGAATAGTCTCTACTTCTGAGGCTAAAATATTATCTTGATACTTTTTTGAGTTCATGGCGGCAATAATTCTTTCAGAAAGCTCGAGATCAGAATCAAGTCTTTTACCAAATTCATTGTGCAGAAAACAAGCGATTCGACAAAAAACACCAGTTTTTGGAAGCAATTTATTGTCTAGTTTATGATCTAAAATCCTAAACTTCAGCTTAATATCCATGTACTGCTTCAACAACCCAACGGATTTTGGTAACTAAACGGGATTCATTTGATTCATCTGTGGTCAGTTGATTACGTTTTCCTTTGAGAGCAGGCATTAGCACTTTAAACCCCAATTCTTCTAAATATACTATCACATCCCGGAAGCCTCGATCAACTACAATAATGTTACCTTTTTTCAGCAACTCAATCAGACCATTGGGATCACTTAAGATGATTTTCATAATCTCAGCATCGTTCATATTAGCTGTATATGGCCCAAGCATATCTATAACGAAACCATTTGTAGTACATATCGTGAATGGTTTGCACAGAGGAACTTTCTTTTGACCAGAATATGATTTCCTTTGATATTTGTTAAGTGCACTTTTTCGATGACGAATATATTTTCCATCGCAAATGAATATCAACTGGTCATCTTTCACTTATTTACAGCACTTTAGCAGTATTTGACGTATTGGCGAGTAATGTCTCCCTACTAATAGCATCGATTCCGAAATACTGAGGTAAAACATTTTTTTCAAACGAAGATATTACTTCATCACAGTAGTCAGATACCATTTGTTCCCGAGCTAAACCAAAGATAGAAGATATCACTGCATTTGAATTTCCTGTTTGTAATTTGGATAAAAAAATAACAAGAGCTTGAATGACATTACGATTCACTGATTTTCTCATCGACGTTAACATTTCACAAAGTTTTATCAATTTTTCCCAGGTAAGGCTCGTAAATACCTCCAACTGTTTTTCTGAAAACGAGTGATCTCCAATTTTATCAATTATAGACGAATCAGTGCCAAGAGCCAGCTGCCCAAGTAATTTTTCCAAATCACGAACTTCAAATACACTTCGAAAGTATTCGAAAAAATCCGAAAATTGTTAATTTCTTTATCATAAAACCGCTTTTTTATAATGTGATCTTTACAACACCGATTTCCTTCAGGAATAAAGAGTCGTCTTGTCGAAAACACTTGTTTGCGTGCTTCAAATGGAACGATTGTGATATTTGCTGATAATCCACAAAGGCAACAGTATTTATGTGTCGATATGATTCGGGGAAAACCCGACTCCACAAATTCTAACTCTTCTTCCATTTGTTCTTCAATAACATATGAAGGATTTAACGACAGAAAATAGTATCTCATAAAGATGAGACAAGATAATATAACAAAAATGATACTCCGGTCTAATTTTATGGTGGAACAAAAAAATATTGTCAATATAAGTACTGAATTAATTAATGCGTTAACTTCTATTCAGACAATGACATCAACCATAAAGGCTTCTTTGTTTTTAGGTTATCTAAACAAGCGGAACCTTAGAAGAAATAATAAATGGATACAGAAAATCCCGATAGATGGCGTTATAATTTGCCAACTTGGCCAAAATTTTGAAAAACAGTTTCAACGTGATCGTTGTCTAGTATGAAGATTGAGAATATTTGATAAGTAATGTAATTGTGAATTTTCAACAAAAATAAAATTTTCTACGTATTTATGTGTACTAAAAAAAATGTAAGTTTGTTAAAACGCGAGATTTAAAAAAAAAATTAGTTTTTAATTTTTTTTGAATTGTTCCACCATTTCTAAAAATTCGAAAAAATTCGTGAGTATAAAGGAGTATAAAAGACGAATTTTCTGACGAATTTTGGTGAGTGACATATTTCAAAAATGCTGAAAAAAAAAAAAAAAAACATTTCTTTTCTCTGTTAAAAATCGGTTTTCTATGTGAGAATCATGATCATATAATTTTTCATGTTTTGGACTCGTAAGAATCAGGAAAAAAATCATCATTAATCAATTCCGAATTTTACTATAAAAATAAAAATAAAAATAATTTTGAAAAAACAGGTTTTTTTGAAACTCTCGAATACCGTTTGAGTTAAAGAGCTAAAAATTGGTGTGAATTATTTTCATTCGATAGCAAATCGACCCCCTAAGTATAAGTCAAAAAAGCCATGGGGGCAGAATTCCCATATTAATCCGGCTATGCCCTTTGACAACTCGGCCTGCTCCACATCGGTGCCAGACGCGTCTTCCTCACTTCCCACATCAAAAGCAGCTTCCGAAGATGCCTGGTATTCATCCTCGACGTCAACATCCATGCTTACGTCGGTCGGTGGACAAATCTGAGATATATCATTCAGCTTTGTTGTCCTGAAGACGTACTATCAATAAATAAACGTTTGGGAGCGAAATTTGAAGTACTGGGCTGCGACTCCTCCTCTATTGTTGGACTATGCTGTGGCTCATTTAACGTCGAGTGTAGTTGAGGCTCTCCAATAGTATTTTTATCAAATTTTATTTCAAAAATTTTTTCCTGGCTGATTCCTGGCCCTCCATTAACGATATCTGAGTAGTCATTGCCATTTTGAAAGTTTTTGCTTACCGAAAAATTGACACGTTCATTGCTAATGATTTTGAGAGCTTGCTGATCTATTTTTTTTTTTCTCAAAAATCAAATGCCCATTATTTTTATCTACAGGCAGGGGAGCGAGAAATTGGTTTTCTGTTTCATCAGGACCAATTTTTTTTCCAATCGCCGTGGAAAGTCCTGGAGTTTGGCTGAGATCATTTTGTACTGGGGTAAATCTTGATTCTGGGCCATTTGTATTGTCAATATCCGTCAAAACTTAGTTGAGTAATTGGATATTTGTGTCGGACATGGTAATCACCAAACTTTCTGGCATCATCATTGTATCTGATCCGTCAACGAGTGCTTTATCAGCCGCGAAAAAAATTGGGATGTTCTCCAAGGTTTTTATATTGTTCTCGAGAGAATTCAAGCCAGGCGAGTCATGGACTGTGTTCGATGCTGATGTTTCTTCTTTGGCCATCGCCTGTACAGGAGCCCCCAGTTTGTTTTTCTTTGGCTCTTGTACTTGTTTGTACAACTTTGGCTCCTGTATTTTTAGACGACTTAATTTTAACTCTTCGATTAATATGTTGATGTTTGCCAGTCTTGACTTGATCAATACTTGAGCTTGGCAAACACTGTAGCGCATCGTCGTTGACAGCTGCAGAGTCGGCGTTGATTTCCATTAGCACGTTGTCTGTAGGAGCTAGGTCATCTTCCACCCGTTTAAATTCAGTACCATCTGGGATATTACCTGTGCAAAATGACAAAATGAATGAAAAGCTACTCCAATCAAAATTAGATCACAAAAAATTTTAATTTAAATGCGCCACAGAATAATTTGAATAATGATAGAGCGAGCAAAAAAACTTGAACAAATAGTTAGTAATGCTGCGTAGATAAATCAACGGTGAAAAATATTATAGGTGATAATTTAACTTAAATTATGGCAACAACCAATAAATTAATCTACATACGAGCATGTTGGTCTGGTTACGAGCTGATGATCTGTTGGACAACGCAGTTGCACATCGTCGACTCCACCTGCAGAATCAACGTTGATTCTTTTTGATGCTTCTATAGACATTGGGTCTGCTGTCTTCCGTTCTAATAGAATAAAATTATGGACATTGCCTATAAAGCAAAAAAAAAAACAAAGAGACAAAATTTGGAAAGGGAATGACTCTATGGATTTATACCTAATTGATAAAAAAATTACTTACTCCTGATTGATTAAAAAAAAATACTGATCGATTAAAAAAAATATTTATTAATTTAAAAAAAAGAAGAAAAAAAATTGATACTGATTGGTTGAAAAAAAGGATATATGGCATGAAAATGAGTCGGAATTCTTTGTGAAACAATAATAACGACAGTATCGTTGGAATAATTTTTTACCGAAAAAATTTTCCATCTTAAATAGTGCATTCTTCGGTTGGAATGAGATAATATCCTGGCCCAAACTTCCATGAGGAAGAATACTTCGCTCGACAAAGATAATACCATCTACTGAAAAAAATCAATTAAAATAATTTGATCACCATCGGAGAAAACAGGAGATGGCAGGAATTTTTTTTACCGACATGACTGAGAATTTTCTTCGACGCCTTTACAAACGAGTACTCAATTTCTGCGCCTCTCCAGGTATCTCCAACGTCAGCGTTTGTACCTTCTATATTAGATTGTAATTTTTCGAGGAAAGGGATGCAATCTGCAAATGATATTAAATGTTTGAGAGTAAATAAATACTGAACGCGAATTATCTAGCATCGTGGTAGAATAAAACATGATGATTAGGTGAGCAGTATACTTACTTGATACTGCCAACACGCGAGCTGCATATTTTTTCTTATCAATATATTTTGTGGAGCACCGTTTTCCACAAATATTGATATCTTTCAAATCACACATATATAAAATTTCATCAGAAAACAGCACAAGAGCTGCCATGATCACTTGAATACTGCAGAAACCTCTGTACGACTCGAAAATCGGACGCAGACTGACAATGAACGGCGACGGAACGACTCGACGTTGTTCTTTCGTTGCCAAATATTTAATATTTTTTTCAGCATATACACGATGACGACATGACTATCCGCTTACCAGAGCGTTCATTTGTTATAGGCACTTTGTTGCGATTGAAAAATCGACCATGGAATGATCGGCAATTTTCATAAGATGATACACTTCTATATGTATATACATGTCCTCAAAGCCTACATTGTATAAAGTGAATAGTTTGAGGACTGTCGCGAAAGAATACAATATGATGATAAAATATATATATGAAGACAGTCCTCAAAGTAGCCGATGTCCTCGAAGTATACATTGGATATGTAAAAAGATCTCAAAGTATACTTTCTATACATAGCAAATTTGTCGCGTCTCCATACTAATCTATATATTTATTTGTTTATAAAATGTATAGTTTGAGACCTTTCGGCACATCCAAAGTAAACTTCGAGGACACCAGCTACTTTGAGGACTATCTTTTTGAATACAATTTTTTGTATAAAGATTTTTATTTCATTGTGATTGTCTTTATTCTACGGACGAATTTCTAATTATTATATTAAATCATAATTGTAATTTTTATGAAACCGATGACTGTGACATATTGTGTTCATCACTTAAGCTATACATATAAAAATTTCATAATTCAATTTTTCGGGTTCTTTTTCGCATATTAATGCGGCGCTATTAGCCATAGCATATAGGCCACAGTCCGATCCATTGGGCTGTTGCGAGCTCCGCTTAAATCGTACATCATCCAGATTGTAAAACGGTAACATGCACTTTAGAAGAAGTGCTTCTCCGAATCCCAATTTCCCATCATTCAGCGAGTCAACGATATAAACGTGCTCAGTATCATAAAAAATAAGCGTCCAGTGTTGTAGCGCAGCAACATTTACTAACTGGAGGCACTTTTTGTGGGGACAAACTCGTTCAATGTTTTCAGGGTGTTGAAGGTGAAGATTGTTCTGTGACTTGAAATATTTATTAGTTGCTTCTTTCATTAATTTACAGAATGCATTGATGTGATTGTCATTCAACTATATTCCATTTGTTCTGAGAATTCGAACATCTGCGCGAGTCAAATAGAATCGCGGGATTACAACCTCATTAGGATCTTCTGGTGCATCATCTAATTCAATGATGGGATTGATTTTATTTCCTTGATTGCTCAATGGCCCGACGATGCGGTTTGTAATCGTCTTTTCTTGACTGTTTCTTGACCCAGCAGAGTGGTTTGAAATCTTTGCGATATTTGGACCCTCATCATCACTACTCACTTCGATCGGGAGGTTATTATTATCATCACTGCTCACTTCGATTGGGAGGTTATGTTTTTGCAGAAAGGCTTCATAATCCATGATATCAAAGTCGACAGATTCCCGAAATTCCATTGAACGGTTCACTCGGCTATCGATAATTTCTGGAATGCATTTTTCTGTATAGAAGTCTAAAAGTTTATTCTGCATTTTATCTAACTAGAAATCTTGATCGCTCCGAACAGAAACCTTTATCCAATCATTTCTACTCCAAAGAATGAGGATGGCAAACGACTTTTTGACTATTTCCATGGCACTAATCAAGCGATAGTAAATTCCGTCATTTTCGTTGATTTTGAACTCACCATCCGTTTCAATGAAATATTTGCCAACGATTTTTCTTTTACGAATGATCTGTTTCGGTGTCTCGTCCTTTAGAGAAAAAGGACATTCAATGAAAAGCAATGTATCATCTTGTGATTCTGTGGACGTGATGCCATCAGATGCTGCTCCCAGAAATGGCCACCTGTCATTTATTATTAGGCCGCACAGTTTTATGTCCATTTTCTCTTTTTCTTTTAAGGACTTTATCACGGCTCGCTTTCCACTCTGTTCATATTTCTCTTGCCCCTTTGGGAACACTTGGGTGCAAAATTTTTGACACATGTGATGAAGCTTTCGCTGCCGGTTTTCTACGACAAATTGTTCCGAAAAATTGATCGGTCAGCACATTTTTTTAGTTTCATACCGATCCGTAATAGAGTCTTTCGGTTTTTGAATAGAATCCCGAGAGCTGTACTCTAATATATGTCGCTGTGATGCATCGTCATAGAGTCTCTGATAATGTCGAATGGGCTTTCTTTCAACTGGTCTTTGGGCATATCATCGTCGTTGCCTTTTTCCCCGTAATCCTCGTGCCCGTTACAGCTAACTTTTTTCTGCTTGAGAATTGGCTGCGACGAAGACTCGGCTAATTCGTCGCCATCAGCCGCAACTTCGATGAACTTTCGCTTGTAATTTCCTTCCTTCAGTTCTCTCACATTTTGTTCATTTTTAGCGATTCGCCTATCTTCCATTGCAATGCCAGCCGGAGGTATAATTTTGCCGCAATGTTCGTTTAGTCTTGATATTACTCTTTTACTGTTACGATGAACCACTGCTAGCATCAACTGATAGAAGTACGTGCCTCTTTGGGACACCGATTTTCACTTACCAGCGATTAATTTGTTCATCGTGCAGTGGAAATTTTCAGCAGCATTTGAAGTATAATGTTTCAAAAGGCTTTCTCCATCGGCAGCCACGTCTTCCAAGATCTCGATGATGACAGCCCACAATCCGCTGTTTTTCAAGCGCTTAACGGGGTTTTCTTCGTTTTCCTTCGGATTACCACTACAGAAATAGGACGCGCATGTAGGGTGATCACCAAACACATGTTTCGCCGTATTCAATACATCCTGTTCAAGATTTTTGATCTTTTCTTCAAATCGACAATTTTCTCCGTTTCCTCGCTTCAGCGCCGCTGTCTTGATTCCTTTTCTGATTCTGTATAAATTGGCTATAATAATTTTTCTCAGACCTGCAAATTCTCTTGGGACTCTGAAATTTGTGCGCTGCTTGAACCGTTTAATCACATTTCGGAGAATGTGATTGACACAACCACACCGTTGAATCACAATCCCTTCTTCGTCATAGGGATCTAGTCGTAGCAGCCTGAGATAAACACTACTATCTTTGTCACAGATAATCACAGAATAAATTAGACTGTTTTCTTTGCTTCTTAAAAAAAGTTCACCTACGATATCCGTTTCGATAGACGAGGGCGGCTTCTCTTCCGGATAATTTCTGTAGTAGCGCGCATTTTTAGTAGATTTCATAAAAATCTAACTATTGCAGCCGTCCTCATGACGCGACTTTCAAAAAATTTTGGTATTCCTCGATTCAGCTGATCAAGGGGAGCCAGAAAAAGTATGCAGTTAAAAAGTTTATATATGTATATATATATTTATCGGATATAACGTGGCTTGTTGACACGATAGCGTCTACAATTCTTAACGGATCCTAACTAAACTTGGCGTATTATTCCTTAGGCCAATACCAAGGTTAAGTTCGAAGATAAGCTAATTCGGTTCATTACTTTAGAAATGGCAGCTAATTAAAAATTTCGAAAAATAAAAAAATTCCCATTCTCGATGATTTCGTCGTAGTCAACTTTTAAACGCGACAATTTATCGAATATTCGATGATTTCATCTGAAAGCTGATTAAATAAGCTTCAATTTTCATATCTATATGATTTTCTAGTCTGAATTAATATTAATTTTAACGACTCATTAGTGGAATTTTTTAGTAGATTTCATAGAAATCTAACTATTGCAGCTGTCCTCATGACGCGACTTTCAAAAAATTTTGGTACTCCCCGATTCTGCTCATCAAGGGGAGTCGGAAAAAAGTTTATATATTGTGACGTGGCGCGAGCCACGTCTAATCATGATTTAAATCATTTCATTTTATTTCTTAAATTTGAGTAAAATTTCGCGTGTTTGTTCACCGGTGTCGACCACAATCCAGACAGGAGCGTTGTCAACGCTTTTTTCTATTTGCAATTTGTTGTTTATATGAGTCAATAGTATTGTATCGAGCCTTTTCTGCGAAATTACGATATAAGCGTCGATTTACGCCCGCCACGCCTCGTGTCATCGGTGAAGAGTCATCACGAAGTCTACGATAAGGCCCTTATCAACCTGAGTCCGTCAACCATTTACGCATCGTCAGACGCAGACCATTGCGATTGTCAAAGGAAATTCCAAGATCAGTATGAGAGCACAAGTCGATGTCAACGC
>MVJL01001231.1:0-18078 GCA_002156465.1 Macrocentrus cingulum | reverse complement strand
TCCGCAGCCACAGGATTTCGTCGAGATCTCGAGGAAATAGTTTTTCCCGAACTCGCCTCGGCCACGATGTCCCTGTCACAGAGCACACCGGTTCGTTGAGTGTCCGACAGCACTAGGAACTGTATGAGTAGTCCTATGGAGACGAATTTTAAAGTTCGTGTGCGCTCCATAATAAGTGCACGTACTGCTGCGTTCTCTCAGCACTTGTTGCTTTATATTTAACAACTACACATCACTCTAACCACTTGTATTGTGTAATTGGAGACGTCATACTATCCAACGTTTGTGTGGAATCGAGCAGAACTGAGGGGATTGAACAGCAGACGCAGTAACAGTGGTTGCCCGCGTGGAAATAAACCTCAATTCTTGGAATTTTATTGTTTGTGTGGAATCGAGCAGAACTGAGGGGATTGAACAGCAGACGCAGTAACAGTGGTTGCCCGCGTGGAAATAAACCTCAATTCTTGGAATTTTATGACCGTTCAATAATGCAGAACATTCTACATTACCGACAGGAAGTAAACCCCTGCTTTATCTACAATTTAATCGACTCTACGTTATCGACATTTCATTTTTCCGCGTGGAAATAAACCTCAATTCTTGGAATTTTATCACCGTTCAATAATGCAGAACATTCTACATTACCGACAGGAAGTAAACCCCTGCTTTATCTACAATTTAATCGACTCTACGTTATCGACATTTCATTTTTTAATTGGAAAAAAATGTCTACGTCAAATTTTTTGCATTTTATAAATTATTTATTAGCAAAAAAAAATTATTTGAACTTTTATAACTGAGTGAAACAATTAACTGTTGTCACTTGATCATCTTAAAGTCACGTTTTACTTCAAAGTACACTTGAAAAAATTGTTTTTTATCATTTAACTTTTTTTAATTACGTAATTTTGGGTGAATTATTAGTCACTTACATGATTTACTAAATTCCAACGTGATCAACAATTGACCGCGAGTAATGAGACCTTTTTTACCGATGCTTTTCGCGCGCTTTTCCAATTTTTACGCAAAAACCGTTTATAGAGGGTTTTATTTACTTATTTATTCATTTTTCTTTTAATTTGAGGTCGAACAACCATTTAGCCAAAAATTGCACCACATTCATTATTCACAATGTATTTTAAATAACGTTTTTTTTTTTTTAATAGCATCGACAGAGATTTAAAGACTGAGCAAGAGTTTTTTTTCTTGCTTTAACAATTAAACTAATAATTATAGATTTACTCACAGGGCTCATTGTCGACGTAAAGTCTAATTTTGTCCCGGTGACTCTAATCAATTCGTTTACTATACGCATTATCCTATAGGCATGGGGTACAGATTGTGTCTAGTTTTGTTCTTATTTGGTGGTAAATAGGGCCCCATAATTATTTCTGACAGATTTATAGGTAAATTGAGTCTATCATCGCCAGCAATTCAGAACAACCCACCCTGAGACATATTAATTTAGTGAAAAAGGTTTCTGATGTAAAAAAAAAATTTTTTCGAGGATTGTTATGCAAAATTTTGTATCTCTGACATTGAAATATGAAAAAATATATGAAATATTCTTTACAAAATGAAAAAAACACGGTGAAAAAAACTGCGCCAAGAAGGGGGAATAAAAAAATAGAAAAAAAAAAATTTTTTTTATTTCGATGATTGTTTCATAAATAAAATTAAAATTTTTTATTTTTTTAAGTTTAATTTAAATAATTTTTTTCTATTAATTATTAAAAAAATACTGCAATAATTAAATTTTGATTAATTAAAAATCTAGTCTTATCCGCTCTTTATAGTTGAATATGCTTATCGTGAGTAATTATAAACCCCTATTCTTATATAGCGATTGTCCAAAGGCGGCGCCAAGCGCGCTGACTCTGTATAGCAGTAATTAGAATCTATTTAGGTCGTGCATGAGGCAAAGGGGATTTCATGTAGCGTCGTTTGATACTGAAAGACCCCTTTCAGCTCTCGAAAAAGAGGGGTCGTAAAAAGCGACGAAAAAGGAATTGAGAAAGCCAACGTTGAAGTTCCGGTTTGGTGCCTGCGCCCGCACACACGTGCACGTGTGGATGGAAAAACACAGAGAGATGCCCCAAAGTCTCTGGTATTAATTAAACAAAAAAAAACGTACGTTACAACAACACATCATACGCTTATAGATCATTGTCGATGACAATGTGCGAAACTTCTTTTTAACCGCACGAGCTGCGATGGCATACAATGCCTGTGATTGTCCATTGTCATAAAGCGAAGACTAATGAAGAAACATTCACGAATACACGGAATGTTTTTTTTCCTCATCCTAAGGGCAAGAGAAACGATATAAACGTAGACTCAAAGTCGTTGGATGAGGATAATACCGTTACCCCGGCGTGGCGGACTTTCACCGCGCGTCGCAGAGAGGTGTTGGTGTCGATATTGGCCCGGGGTGCACTGGTGCCCCTCTACACCCAACGTGATAGCTTCCCCAGAAGGACAGAGGAACGCAAGCAACAATCCACGTCGAGCCCCGGGTCCAACTTGTGTATATAAGTATGTCCGAGGGACACCAAGAGCAAAGGCAATGCACTGTAAGGAGCTCATGACTCTACTCCCCTCGTTCCTTTTTACCCATAGCCACTTTTTCCCCTCGCCTCTTCCTCGCGCATCCAAGCCGCGCTTTGCACACGCCGAACCCGTCGTCTCACCCAAGTGAGCGTCGTCGTCGTCGTCATCGTCGTCGTTCAATGGGGCGCGCGTGTGCTCTCGACATTTTTCACAAGCAAATTGCACAACAATCATTCTAGACGTCAGATAACCTCAATAAACTCATCCTACTGGAAAAACCACCAAAATCGTAATATCACGTATTTCAGAATAACTACCGAATATCATGGAATGCGAAGATCTTTTGGCTTCAGTTGAATATATGTTTATGCTACAACTGATATAACTTGAAAACTTCATATATAGTCAATTAAAATAGCCATATTTTGATATTGTAACTATTTCTCTGTTAAAATCGGTTCTTTCTCCCCAATTCGTTTTAAATCATCTGAAATCTGTATTTCTAAAATGTTCGGATTGACCGGAATCTATATAAATTTTAAAATCGTTTTCATAAAGTTTGGACTTTACTCCCCAAGAAGGTGCCTGGTGACAGCCCTGCTTGGATATACTTTTACTAACCCCACTCCAAGGTACTAGATGGCGCTTTGTGGTCGTCCGTGGCATTACAATTCAACAGTTGACTATTGTTAGTCACGTGACGGGTGAATTGATACAATATTTCAATGTTTCCGCCATATTTAATATTTTTCCGGTTGAATTAGTTGGGTGTCAGCATGGATACTTCATGTACAATCACTTGATTCAGTTTCTAGAATAATTCTACGGCCCTGAGACAATGTAGCCCTGCACATAGAGACGTGCCAAGACTACGAGTCTATAACAGGTGAGGAGCGTAAATAAAGCACTAGGCAACCGTTAGAGGTTGATAGGAGGGTGGAGTTCTTCGAATGGTAAACAAAAGACAGCAACTTGTGATTTCTAGGGTGAGTAACCGGAAAAATATGGGACTAGAGGTTAGGAAACACTCAACTTTGCTTTGGATGATTATTATACAGGACAAAGTTCGCGGAAATTATGACTTCCTGAAGGCGGCCACGTTCGCCCTCGTTTCCGGCTATGCCAACGACCCCCTTAAAGTTCTTTGTCTCGATCTGGCGTCTGCAGTAAATTTAGAGAAATAGAGTGTTGAATGCAGGTATATAGTGGACAAATGTACATCAGGTGTATTCTAGGGTTTCTCGGGTTTGTCATATGGAAGAAAACGGGTATTTACAAAAAATGAAGCCGAGTCCTCTTTGCTTGGACTCAAAAGACACACAGGCTTCAAGCCTTTCTCTTTCTCTGTCTGTGTAGCTATATCTTCCTTGCTGTAATGTGTCTCTTGGGCATTGTAGCGCGCTATCTTCCTCGCTCGGTTTCTCATCTCTCGTCGTGTCACGTGCGTGCATGCGTGCGTATACGCGCCCGTGGGGTCGTTGAACGAGCAGGGGGTATACGAGAAAGAGGCAGGAGAAGACGAGTTCGAAGCCAACCCACTTTACACCGTCGGCAACGCCGCGAGAGAGTTTCCTCTTGCTCGCCAACTATAATAGGGTTGAGTATCTTCTTTGGTTATAAGTGTCACACAGGAAGTATCCTCTGTATTCGGGCAATCGAGCCGAACTCCACACATGTTCGTCTATTTAATTTTTTTTCCGCTTACCATATCAGTATTGCCAATAAACGAACCCTTGCGCGTTCATCAAAACCGAAGTCTTTTTCAATTATTATAGCTGATAGAAGAAATGGGGCCTAATCTGCAAATAATGATTCAATTAGTGGTTTTCATCTTTGAACGGTCAATCGGGAGCGCAAATAAACCGTTTTACCGTTCAAGGGTCGAAATTTCGTCTTCTGCTTAACCTTGCTGAAGATATCTTATAGGATGATGAAAGTAGGTAGATAGGATGTATACTGACGGAAGTCGGCTTAACGGTAATGACAAGCTCAACTTCTTGACTCATGACCAATTCCCCCCTTCAGAACTCTCTAGTTCAATAACAATTCGGATAGGACTACTGGTGCATGTTGGTCAATGACCTCTAGGATGCAACCTCACTGTCTGACACTGTTTGCCTCCACTGGGGGCATTATGACCAGTCAAACATTCAGATTTAGGTCTAAACTGGTGTATCTAACCATGTTACAGTGCAATTTAAGTTGTTTTGATGCATGTAAAAATTGTTAAGCATTTTTAATTGCCTGTATCTTTGTTGCTAAATTTTTTAGCGACTTGCTGTAGGTTTCATTACATCAAGGTGACCTATTGGCTATCTCAAAGTAATATTAAAAGCCTCATTTGACCGATTCGTTTGTCTGAGAATCAAAATTGAAAAAAATTGAGATCTAACGGTTATAGGGTTTTAATAGATAAAAAACGATCGAAACAGTTACTCTAAAATGTATAGTAAATTTCTCCCTTTTTTTCTTGTCAATAAGGAATTCAAAAAACAAGTTTGAATAAATAAAAATCTCAACTAATTTAAATATTAAATTTAATATTCTTACGTTAAACAGATGAATAAATTATTATATTAAATTTAGGTTAGTTGGACGATAAAATTTCGAAATTTATGGGACTATTTTCACTTTAGTATCCTCTCTGTAACACCCTAAGGATGTTATATGCTGATAAATTTTTCCAACGAGTGATAGAACATATAAGGGGGAATTTTTAGACAGTTGACCTATTTAGCATCGTTGAGGCACTTAAAATATATATGCATTGGGAATACAAACGTATATTTCTTTTTCTATAGGACCACACAGAGACTTTCTCATATTCGAAGGGTATTTAGAAATTCGTCTGATGAAATATTACATAAAATCATCAACCATAATGACTGTTGAATTTTTTTTTTTTTTTGCTTCAATACTATCAAGTTTTTACCGTCTGTATTATATATATAGTTTTGCCAATAAAAGCGCGCGGCGCATCACTCGGTATGATACGCAATTAGGATTTTATTTATCATAAAATAACCGCGGGAGAATAATCCCAGATTACAGTTGAAGAAAACGAAGAAACAAATGCATGAATCCGAGGGATATAAATAATATTTGCTGTGTAACTTTACGAAATCAACGCCCACCAGTTGATACGGACTGCTGCTTCGACCGCGAGCCACCCTCGCTCCTCCGCCCACGGCAAAACATTCTCCAGAATCCCACTTGGTCATCAGAGAGAGTCAGCATGATGGATCCACTGGATATCGCATAAAACGACGTGAAAAAAAATCAATTGGAGCCTGACGCGACTATACTACGACCTGTAGGTGTCTATAATAATTTTCGGCTTCAACGAAATGACGAAAAAAATCCGTGACCAATGAATACAAAGCTTGACGAACTAGAACGGAAGTTAATTAACTACCGAGTGTATAGATCCATCGGTAAACTGGCAGTTGAAATAGGGAATACGCGGTGTCTGTTACACAGTGATATCCGCTGACGTACGCACGCGGGGTTGCTGGTGAACAATGAACGGCCATTGACCCTGGTTACGGCATTACGTCAGGCTACACGTATTCACGTTGACTAAGCAACATACATATACCCACTGCAGCCCGAAGCAACTCTGAAACACTTCCCCGGACTCTCCTTGAGAGGGTGGAGCCCGCGGGC
Source organism: Macrocentrus cingulum (assembly GCA_002156465.1). NCBI lineage: Eukaryota > Metazoa > Arthropoda > Insecta > Hymenoptera > Braconidae > Macrocentrus > Macrocentrus cingulum. Next base: position 11,862 of record MVJL01001231.1, on the reverse strand, counting down.
CAACGAGCGCGTAAGGAATTCCGTTTTGTGTACATATATACCAGGCGCGTTTTTATTTCGTGTAGATGCCTGCAACGCGCTCATCTCTCCAACAAAATTGCCCTGGCCAAAGAAGTGCAGAGGCTATGTTTTTCTTTTTTTTCCTACCATTATCCTACATAAAAGAGAAAACTGACTGCATAATGTGGCTTACCGCCAAGACGATCGATTGGACCGCCATCCATGTATATTCCGCTCGATGGCGCATATGAGGGTGATGATTACGTTGCGATAGGGGTGATATGGAGGAAAAATAAACACTTGAACATCAGTTACATACTAATATTATAGACTGTACTAAAAACCCTAGAAATTCTACGGAAAAACCATTTAAATTATTCCCATAAATTTCGTGAAAAATGAAATAGAAAAATTTAAGACTCAAAAAATGATTTTACTATTTTTTAAAATTTTTTAAAAAATTTCCATCGGTTATGATATGTTTATATTGAAGTTTGCGTTCGTGGAACTCATGTGTAGGGTCGATTTCTGGCTTTTAGGATGTCAATCGATATGCAATGCGTCACAGCCTGCTTATGCAAGAGCTATATATTACTGCCATCAACTCTCGGCAGTATATATACAACATATCTGAGGATTGTGTCACAGAACTCCTCTTACTCCACTACTTTTGCTTATTAACTTTTACAAAATTAATTTACTTACCTATATATAGAAAGGATCCAAATCCTTCGGGGAGACGCGAACTATTATTCTAATATATTATTTTACTACGATTAATTTTTAATTATCAAAATCATTATTCGACTTACCTGGAAAAAAAATATTTTTTAGAATAATATTTTCTTCGAATTATTTCATCTCGCAGATGGAATAATTCTAAGCAAAGGGTTTCGAATGAGAGCGCCTCGCGTAGGCCTCTGAGACATATCTGGGATTTTATTTGTATTATTTGTCAAACTCCCCTCGGGAGGGTTGAGCAGCAAAGAGTAGAATGAACGGCGAAGGGCAATCGCCCCCCTGGCCTTGGGGCTTGAGCAATTTCGAGGACCGTCGATGCGTGGCGTTGTGGTGCCGACGAGCGCGCCAACCTGTTGCAACCACCCCCCAGACTGGCGGCCATGAGCACACAGCAGGAGAGCAAAGAAACCAGACGATGTGCACACGTATACACATAAATATTGCAAGCCGTGCGCACGCAAGACCTATAAAAAACATAACCCCCGCGCTATCCCGAAGGGGAAGAAACGCGTTTCAGGTACCTGAGACGCGCTTCTCCCTCGACAATCGAATCCAAATCCACCTCTCTCGCTCTCACGCTATACTAGCCGCAAGGCATTTTATATGTGCTGCACGCCTACCGCGTGTTTAGCAGCACGGACAAAGGGCTGTAAAACAGGACGGAAAGAGTGGATTGAGCCTCTCAGGCTGAGAACAAAGGGCGTATTCACGCGTCAGAAGTCACTACGCCATGTTGTGGGTAATGCAGGGTAAATCTCAGTCCCCTCCCTCACGTATAGCATGCTCAGAGTGTAATCAAATCACCGTGGAGGATAAAAAAACTAGTTCAGATCATTATCCATGTGTTTATCCACTAACTAATTGGGTATTTTGCTCTAGGAACTCGATTATATCGACCTGCGCAACTTTTACCTTGAGATATCCAACTAATTCTAAATTTTACAACTCGTTCTGATCAAGTGCCCCTATAAATGTCTGGTAATTTTTTTTATATTTAGAGTGTTATAATAAGAACCAACTAATCCAACTTTTCTAGTGAAAGAAAAAATTGGAACAGATTTTGAATTGCTCTCTTCAGCTCTCTCAACCTTTCTGAATTTTCAATTAATTATTTCGTTATCGAAAATTAAGATATTCAACTAATCCAACTGATATTAGTGTTTCCCCAGAATTTTTAGCAATTTTTTTTCACTGGAAATAAAAAAAAAAAAGAAGTATTTTGAAAATTTTTCAATTGACTTATTGCTTTTATTTTGTAACTGTCTGCCTTGACAGACAAATTTTTTTTTTTTTTTTTTTGAGTAATGATTATTGGTCATTTCATAATGTGATCTCTTGCAAAAGAGTTGAGAAATATTTTTTTTATAAGTATAAGGTAAAAAAAAAATGTTTTAAAGGGTGGGAAAAATTTCAAAGGCAAGATTTGAATGGACTGTGATGATAGGGCTGATTGAGGGAAGTAGGTAAATGATTATTATGATGTTTAGAGTCTTTCTTAGGAAATAATTTTTTGTTATTATTATTTCGTCTTTTAGCTTTCTCTGGAATGATTGTGAGAGGCATACTACGCATTCCTACATAACCGGCGCGAGATAACTGTCTGTTGAGGAAGACAAAACGAAGCAAACGAGAGAGCTAAACAAGCAGTGACTTTAGTAGGTCAACGTTTTTCCTTCCCTTCGAATATAACGCGATTGCATCACGTGCTCACTCGACGCGTAGACGATTTCTTGGCTAAATGCAATCCCCCTTGTCTCTTATCCCCATCTCAATTTTCAATGCGCCCATATTTTATGTACATCCTTCACTATCTCTGTAAAATTCACATCGACTATAGATGAAAAAAAAAAAAGTTCTAATCAGACAATTGTGATTTTTAAACATTTTCAACTTACATCAAAATAGTTTTTTATAAATATCACAGTTATTATTAGTTTTATACAAAAATCACCCATTATCAAACTTGAAGCTTATTAAATTCTCTATAAAAAATATTCAGTACGTTTTTTACCGTAATATCAACAATTTAAAGTTATAACTCAATTTATGTGCTGAATACGTTTGAAATCAATATTACGATATTTTACATTTTATATTGATATTTAACTGTTAAACAATTATTCCTACTTAATAATAGGTAAGAGGTTTTTTATAGAGAATTTTATAAACTTTGAGTTTGATAATAAGTAATTTTTTCAAAAAAACAATAATAACTGAGATATTTTCAAATTACTAAATTTTTCACTTATATATTCAAATTTCATATTTGTTGTCTTTAAAATCACAATTATATCATAAACAAATAATCCTACACAAAAAACACCCTAAACGTTTTTTGTAGACAATTTAATGACCTTCAAATTTGATAATAAGTAATTTTTTAAAAAATTCAAAAATAACCGAGATATCGTTAAAAAACTAAGTTTTTTGTACTTATTTCGCAAAATAATTTTTTTTCTACACTTCCACATTCTCAAGAGCGCGCACCCTTATTCGTCATCTCTATATGTAGTAAAATTTTGAGAAAAACCCGTTAAAATACAGCAGTTTGAGCCTTGCGGTAAAACAGGTACGTAAAGACCGTTGCGCTACCTTTTGACATTCAGGCGTGACAAAAACAAAACCGCGCGCGCGGGAAAGGCATCAGAGAGTCATGCGTTGCTTAATGTCTTTATAAAGGCAAAAGGCTTTCCTTCACACAATATGTATATAAAGTCGCATACACTTAAAGATGATTTAACGCTCTTGAAAAAAAAAAAACCTGGCGCATTGTCACATATATGCGCGACAAGTGTAGATCAGGTGTGATGCGATGGAGCCGCACACACAAAAGGTCGACAAACTGAGGGGTCTTTGAGCGGGCACGACCCAAGGAACTTTTAGGGAAAATTCTCTTCCACCATTGTGCGCACCGACAAAGTCTGTATAAACCCAAAATGCGCGGTGTGATGGTTAGAGTCGTATTATGTGGTGTTCAAACGCCAACGAAGAGGCCATGTGGGTCGGGGTCGAGTCTTGCATATCGATATGGGAGCTTGGAATGAATTTTTCATGTTTAAGACTTGGCCAACGGATTTCAACGAGCGATAAAGTCGCCCTTTTATTCGATCACTGCAACAAAAACACAAACAAAATTGCGAATATCTCGAAAAATACGGGTTTAAAGAGATTTTTTGATAAAACCTTTTTTGTAGATTGAAAAATTTACTAAAAAAAAAGTTCTAACCAAAAATTCCGTATCTTAACTTGATTACGAAATAAATAGGGTATAGAAAAAAAAATATCAATTTTAGAATAATTGATAACTTCATTTTTCTAATGTGACAAAATTACTAATATCTCAAAAAATATCAATGTTACAAGATTTTTGTATAGAACCTTTTTTATAGTTTAGAAAATTTCCTATAAAAATTGTTCTAATAAAAAAATCCGTATCTCTACTTATTTCCGAAATATTGAGGGTAGAAAAAAATTTACTTTTACTTGTATAACAAATTTGTAGATATTTCGAAACTTTTGTTCAATCGGAGTATTATAGGGAGATGATTTATGGTACGAAACCATAAAATTTATAGTTCTCTGATATTTTAACTGTTTTTCCGTGCAGCCTAGGCTTATGACGCATTATCACCTAATTTATTTCTCGTCCTTTTGCGGCGAGTGACGGGGAAATATATATAGAGCACTCTGCGGCCACGTCAGGATGATTAAAAAAAGGTGCGAGAAAGGATGCTTGGAAAAGAGATTGGTAGAATCCAGGAACCCAGAACCGTTCGAATGCTCCGCTGTGCCGCAGACGCAAGGTCGTTGTCCTTGGGGGATCAACGACCCCTCGAGGAGAGGGATGTGTCGACGGTGGTGAGCGCAACATTGTGGGAGACTTTCATACGCACACCAGGAAAAAAAAGATACTTTTATGTGTACAAGCTTGTCTATAGCGTCGCTACACTCTGTGCACCTAGCTTCTAGAGGGACACGAACGCTAAAGGCGGAAAAGAGAGTCTATACATCTCCAACGCCGCTTGAGGGTGCATGTCTGGGGGTGAAAGTCTTTCGGGTTGGGTTAGGACTGACTTTTTCAGACTAAAGCTCCGACTGTCATTCAGCAAGATATCCAACTAATCCAACTAAAAAAAAAACAAACAAACAAACAAGATTTTTCGAACGTTTTTTTTAAATAACTCGCTTATCATTAATTTTTCAGATAAATTATCTATTATCAAATTTAAAGCTTACAAAATTTTCTACAAAAAACTATTCTACAAATTTTTACGTCAAAACAACCATTTACAATATACAATACTCTAAACATCGTAAATTTATAGCATATATAAAATATTTCGATTTTTAATTAATTATTACACATGTAAGGGTAGTAAATACGAAAAAAATACATAAGACATTTTTTGTAGAAAATTTTATAAGCTTTAAGTTTGATTATAAGTAATTTATCTGAAAAATCAATAGTTAACAAGTTATTTGCAAAAAACTAATTTTTTGTATAAAAAAAATTTTTTTTATTCATATTCATTTTAGTAATTTTATTATATCCAGTGTTTGTATGATATCTACTGGATATTGATTGACTTTTAATATTTCTTTGAGCGACCTAGACGCGTTTAAAATCCAAGCCTGCAGTGTCAGAACCAAGCGCACTGAGCTTTCCCCTACAAGACACGACGAGCGAGCTCTTTAGAAGCAGTATTATACGTCTATTTTTCCATCCCCCACTGGGGAGACTGTCTGGGAGGGTGCATACACTTCCCTTCGAGGGGCAGCACAAGATTAGAGAGGTGTATCACACACTGAAAAATTTTTTCCTTCGTTTTTTTTGTTACTCCGATTGGGGCGGACACGTGTAGTTTTTTTTTTCGACTCGACTTCAGCCGAGGGAAGTTGAGTCTGAGGGTCGATTGAGTTTTTAGGGTGTCTGCAGGCTTCTTGGAGTCGTAACCGGCGAATTTTAGTTTGAAGATGTGTAGAATTTTTTTTTTTTTTGATGGTCGCTTTGATTGAGGGAAAAGAATTCGCATAGTGAGATGGGTATATATATCCTTTCTGTAGAAATACGTGGCTGGCTTTGCCCCACGAGTCAGAGCCCAGGGAGCAATGTCCCTCAAGAGTCAACCCCCTTCCTAACGTTTAAGTATGGTATGCACGCCGTTATACGCCACGGCTGCCGGTCATATACGACCACGGGCTCTTTTTATCCTGCCACCGAATCTCTTCAACTTGTTTCAAGATTTTTTTTTTTTTTTTTCATTATTCTTACTGTCATACAGGCAAAAAAAATATCCATTAGCCTGTCGCGAAAGTATACACTGTGTAAACATGATTTTTTTGCGGCAAAAAAATAGAAAAGTTTTTTTTTTTTTTATTTATTTTGATAAATTTTAAAATTTTGAATTTTGAATTTAATACTTTTGTATAGTGTTTTTCGATTGATTTTAGTAGTTTTTTGAAATAAATAGGTATTAATTTTTTATTTTTTTTTAACATATTTTAAAATTTTTACATATAAGAAATTTTAATTTTATAAAAAAAAAAAATTTGTTAAATCGAAAAGTTATGAAATTTTTTTTTACTTATTATTAAAATAAGAAAAATTCAGTTTTTTAGTGTTTTTGTTTGTTTGTTTGTTTTTTGTTTTTTTTTTTTTTGTTAAATTTGAAAAAAGATCGAATTTATTGAAAATCTTGCAGTTTTTACAAAATCACAAAAATATAGTAAAATTACTTTAAAAAAATTTATTTTCCCTTGAAATATTCGAAAAAATCACTTGATTATACCTGCTTACAAAAAATTCTCTTTGAAATAATTTCCGAATTGTTGAAATTCACCACAAATTTTCATATCATCCCCATAATATACACAAAAATATTGTAAACAATTAAAAAATTTTCGTACATTTGCAATTTTTCAACCCGAGAGATGCATAATTCTATAAAGAGCGATTTTCTGCGCGCACTTCCGTGCAGATAATCTCCCGTATGATGGGTATTGAAATGTGTTTGAGGAATGTCGAAGCGACACGAGGAAACCAAGGACCCTTATTGAGGCCACGCGCGCGACAAGTGAAGAAATATGAAAGTAAACACAGACATGAGAGTAAGAAAATGGGATAGTCAATGGGGTAAAGCTGATAAGAGCGATAGCAACAAATGTTTGTGTATGAGTTTGAATATTACTACATGCTATGAATTCCATGGACCACGTGACAGGTGGCTTTGAAACCGGGATAAATATTCGAGGGCGGACGAGCATGCAAATGATCATGCAAATGGCACGCGTGGCAGTCACACGAGTTGGGTGTAATTCTTTCAATTGTGTCGGTCACAATGCGCGACAAGCCCTCTCGTCGTCAAAAGCATGTAGATAAGGCAGGAAAAAAATTCCCCACCGTGTACTTGATCCTACATACTCAAAAAGAAACGAATATTAGTATACAACTTACTCCAGAGCTAAATTGAAACGATATCTTCCTCATTAACCCTGCAATATCTCAGAACCTATTAATCACAGATAAAAAACTTATTAACAAAAAAAATCGGTAATTTCATGCTCTACAACTTTGTTAATAACCAATTTTTCATAAAAACTAACGGTTAATAAAATATAATTAAAACTATAAAATCATGTATATTTTCTATCGCTATATAATTATATCGAAATTCTATTTAAAATAACTTTTAAACTATCGATTCTAGAAAAAAAAAGTTTCAGACAAAAAAGTACAAGGATTTAATATAGAAAAAAAAAGGTATCTACCTTTTTTAGCGTAAAACCAAAAGTTAATGAGATATCGAATTAAAAACTATTTTATTCAAATAATGACAGATTTTGGAGGATCTGTTTTTTTTTTTTTTGATGATGAGATTACACCCTTTCTAACCGGTTATCAACAAAATATTCCATATAATACCGTTACAGATACGTCTATCTGGGGAGATGAAAAAAAATTCTTCCTTATCTAGTGCCTGTGATCAGGAGGAACGCGGGAAATGTTAGAAAGTTCATCAAGTGTGTCACATCAGAAATCTATGGTGATATATATATCTTCAATGACTTACAAAAAAATTTAATACCCTGATTTGATTAATATATATATTGTAAAAACACAAAAGCAAAGACCCTTTGTGATTCTTATCTGAGTCGTTGGCCGCGTCCGGTAATAATCAGCCTGCACTTTCCGCTTTGCGCGCTTGCAACCTGCCTTTTATTTTTCCCATCACCCCGCGAGCATTAGTAGCTCTCTCTCCGCGAAGAGGGAGTTTCAATGAAACGATTGACGTCGCTGCTGCGCAGCAGCGTGGCCGTGCGCAACCGCCGCGGAAGGAAATCGAGCGGAGGAAAAAGAAATCTAGCGGGGGGAAATAAGGAAACAAAAAAAAAAGAACGAGATCAGCATTGAGGAAAAAGTATAAACGCAGTAGCTCTTCCTATTCTCCATCAGCTACCGTTAGCCGTCAGCCATCGACGCGCCACCTACGAAGGACCGCGCGAAGGACTGCGAAAAGCAAACAAGCAAGCCACGTGTGTATACACAATCATCGCGGCGCATCGAGAGCTGGCGCGCGCGACGGTTATGTCCATCCGCGCAAGTGGGTTTCGAATGAAAGGATCGTTGTGTAGTACATAATGGATAAGGCCCATACTCCATAGATCAGACGTAAAAATAAATAGGCGTAAAAGTTCTTAAATTCATATGACATAACCTACAACCTAAACTTTACCAAAAAAAAACCGTTATATCTCGTGAACCATGCATTTTAAGTAAAAAATGGTTATAACCATTTTGATAGATTAATAAATTTCCCATCTTTTTTGTTCACATGTTTTTTTTCACCAGACTTACCGTTCATGTGTTATCGAGGTTTGAGAAATTTTTTTTTTTAATGGAGCCATTGTGGAGACGATAACAATTGTACCTCGTGAACGGTTAATTGGACGGAAAAAGTTGATTTACAAAATTGATAGGAAATTTAATAAGCTGTAAAAAAGGTTATAAGCATATTTTACGTAAAACCCAAGGTTCGTGAGATAAACAATCTTTTCGCGCTTTGATATCACTGCTGCAGAGTACGGCACGGTATTGCCTGCGGTTTTTTTCCGAAAAGTATTGACAGTAGAGAAAAAAGTTTGAAACAAAAAAGATAGCAAATTGAATTTTGAATAAAAAAGATCTCAATAATTTTTGTTGTAAACTGTACTGTTTAGAAGATATAAGAGAGTATAGAATTTTTTTTTCACAATTTCGTGATTTCCGGGCCTTTTCAAGGGTTTAAATCCAACTAATAATCCAACTAATGCGCACCTCTCTGAGATGCAGACATGGTGGGCCCGCTCCCAAGCACAATAGAAAGAAGTCAGCGGTCACCTCGCGCGGGAAGAGCGTGACGAGCGAGGCTCAACCCTTTTTCGAGAGTTACGTCATGGAAAATCTATTCGAGGTCAACACCCTGGCGCGACAAGTCTAGTGTATATGTGCTCCTCGACAGTCCCTTGCCCTGTCGCCACATCACTCCTTGCCCCCTCCTCCAACTAATCCAACCTCGTCCCTTCCCGGGAGCGTTGGTGACGCTATATCTAGCGCGATACGACAACCCTGATGTGGCTGGTCTCGCAACACGGCCATTGCTTCACTTTTTCCGCCGCTCCCCTCTTCATTTCCTCCGCGATTATGAATAATTGTAGTGTGTCGCAGACAGAGAAGCGGGTCCTGCGCTACGAAAGCGCGTCGGGGGTCACAGAGCGTCATATGCGCCACCCTGAATATTCAAAGACTTCTATATACATTGACTCGCGCGCGTCAGTAACGTAGAAATTCACCAAGGGGCCTGGTGACAAACCTCCCTCACGTTTCCCACGACAAATCCCACACGAACTGCCCAAATCAACCTCCACAGTTGTTTAAAACGACAATTACGGCCTGAATAATGCATTGTTTTATTTTTTTCCGTCCGCAAATTAGACGGGGGCGGAAAAAATGGCGCGAGAGGGAGCGGTAAAGCTCGCCCCTCAGTGATACAGCACTGGAGCTGATCCGTGGGCGCGTGTACGAGGCTAGAGCGCTAGTTCTAGCGCTCGGGTCTTGCTAGAGCGCCGTGCCAAGGACATGGAGTCAAATCATCGGCTCGCTGGCTCTCCCCTTTACCCCGACCCACATCGCGCGTCCCTCCCCGCCGTTCGCGCACCGACACGTCCGCCCGCGACCCCCCCGACGGGCCGCGAGCGGCCTCCCCGTCGTCCTCGCCCTGCTCTATTGCCTTCTCGCTTGTGTGCGCGCCCACTCCCTCTTGTTTCCCCTTCCAGTCACTTTTTTTGTCTCCATTACGCGACCGTCGCAGCCTCCAGGCTTTTTATCAGTTGCCGAAAAACCTCTGGTGTGCCATCCTTTATCTCCTTACAACCCTCATCGAAGTTTTCGGTGCGCCAGTTGGCCGCCATTTCGCGTGGCCTCCCCCCGCTCGCCGCCATTTTGTCCACGCGCGCTCAGACGCAGCCGTTTCACTGTTTTTACTCTTGTTCTGCCTGAGGCCAGTTTTTGTTTCGGTTTTTTTGTGTTGATGTTATTTTCCCAGGCTTATTCTGATCTAGTTCCACGAGCGCTTTTTTTTTTCTATACGGCCTAAGCAAATAATGGAGTGTCATGAGCGACAAGTTACTCTACTCGCATGCCGGGATAAACGTGTCAAGGTGGCGGCAGCAGTAGTCTAGTCGCTCGCACACGCGTGCAAATAACGCGGACAAGGATTGGGGCGCTTGGGGAGGACAGTAGACTATACACAATATCCAAGTTTATGTATACATAAAATAGTGTCCTTGGACGTACGTCAGATCTCGTGCAGGATCAAGGATTACCGGTGAGTTGATAGCTATTTGTGGATGTGTAATGATAAATATGTAATCCTTAGGAGAGAGAGGAAAAATAGAAGCACGATAACAAAGCGCAGGCGCATGCGCGAATCCTTGGCGTGCAACCACGCGGTTATTTCCCGCCGTTGCCGGGTACTCTTCTTTTCTTTTCTCTTTTCTCTCATCCCCTCGACTTTGTGCCTCTTGAGCAATGGCGGGGGATGAGATCACCCGAGCGCTCGATCCCGCCACTTCGCCTCCGTCCTTTCGTCGCCCACTCATTCCCGCATCCGACACTCTCAAAAGAAACGGACTTTGCACACCCCCCACCCTATTTCTCGTCGAAGTCGCGCGCCGCGGACTTTGGGACTCACCCGTGTTGTTTTTTTGTTTAACCGACACACAGAATTGCGCGATTTTTGTGTTTTCTCTTTGATACGCTCGATCGGTAAATGCGTGAGATTTTTGTAATGGTAAAACAGCACGTTTTCACGTCAGCAACCCTTTTATTTGTTGAGATTGCAATCGGGATCGATGGCGGAGAGCATATAGTGTGGTATAGAGGATCGTCGCGGCGACGCGCGATCGAGGGCAGAATGCACAAAGGGAGAGTCAGCGAGCGCGGAAAGGAGAAAGGGTAAGAGAAGCTTAGCGTGAAAGGCTGCGGGACGGAGGTAGGGTAGGCTCGACGCCAGAGGAAGCCGAGAAACCATGGCGGGGAATGGTTACCAACCCGAACAGACGCAAAAACAATTGAGAAAAATTTTTAAATCTTGCAAACAAATTCAGATCTCTCAGCCATTTGACAATACCGGATACATGACTAAAAAAGTCATTATTTAAAAAAATTATAGCACGTTTTTAAATCGATCAAAAAATAAAAAAAAAAAAACACCTTAAATCCTAAAAATAGAAGAAAAAACTAGATATAGCGATTTGGATATTATTTAATGACTAAAATTAAATTTACAAAAAAATTTTTGAAGACTAAAATAACGAAGAAATAAATTAAAATTCACAAAAAAAAATTTTTTTACCCATTTAACGACTTAAATTTCTAAACTGGCTTAAAATAACGAAGAAATAAATTAAAATTCACAAAAAAAAATTTTTTTACCCATTTAACGACTTAAATTTCTAAACTGGCGTAAAATTACCTATCTCTCCTCTCATCAGCTTATCAGAAAAAATATAGTATCTGTTAGGATAATTACTGCAAAAAAAAAAAAGCTCAGCACTCAAAAAAAAAAAAAAAAAAAATTTTAA
>MVJL01001228.1:0-67525 GCA_002156465.1 Macrocentrus cingulum | reverse complement strand
TTGTTTTTTTTTTAAAACAAAAATTACGGGAATATTTGGATCTATTGATTGATGGTCAAAAGCGAGGATTGGATAAAGTTATAACTAAATATACCCTTATATCGTTTATTAATTACTGAGGTACGCTAAAATATTTTCCATCGAACAAATCAATGTATTTACGTTCATACTAATAAAAATACAATTGCATATGCTATATCCTCTTTCATGTCCAAACACACAGATTGAATTTATAGCTGTGATATAAGCTCAAAAATATTTAAAAAAGAGAAAAAAAAAATTCTATCGCAATGAAAATTCATTTGTTATTGCTTTATCCAACTAATATTGCCTAATACAACTCGATCAGTTACACAACCAAAGCAGGCAAGGTGGTGAAAATTGCATTAAAATATTTTTTTTTAAGCTTAAAAATTTTTTCATCCTGATGAAATTGAAAAAAAAAAAAAATAATATTCGCAATATTTTGAAATAAATCCATAAAAACATAAATAACAATTCATGTTTCTGGATTTATTTCAAAAATAAAATCTAAAAAATGTCAATTTTTATCAGCAAATATCTCATTGAATATCAATTAAAAAAAAAAAAAAAAAAAAAAACAGAAAATTATAAACGAGCGATTTTTTAGCTTTTGAAAATCTCTAGAAAAAAAACGAAACAAAAAAATTCCATATCACTGATCCTATTCAAGATATTTGCAATATAAAAAATGATTAATCGCTAGTTCGTTGATTTACGATCATACTTATAAACGTTTTTTTTTTTATCTCTCGAATTTTCAAGATATTTGCAATATAAAAAATGATTAATCGCTAGTTCGTTGATTTACGATCATACTTATAAACGTTTTTTTTTTTATCTCTCGAATGAAAAAAAAAAAAATTGCGATAAACCTGATGTAAAATTGAATTTACTCCTCCTCTTCTTCTCTGTCCACAACGCTAGTGAAGCAGAATGGTTGAAACAGATAACCTTGTCCGATATAAAATTTGCTCATAAACTCAACCCTGTAAAATACGTAGGGATTAATTGGCGGAAATCGTAGTATTTTATTGATTCACAAAAAAAAAATAATAAAAACGTACCAATGCAGTCGCAATGTATGGAGAAATGCCGAGAGACCCTCCATCAGTACGAGAATAGCAATGGTGAAGAAAGCCCAGCAGGCAAATGAAATAAACAGATATATACTGCTCACAAAATCACCATGTTTTCCCGTAAATCCCGCCGTAAGGATATTTGACCAGAGGACTTCGGATAATTGTGAGTGAGCGAGTGACAGCGCCCATAATCGAAGATACGAAGCAGTATGCGAGACTGTTGATAGTGCGTATTCAATCGTATGAATTGCTTGATGAATCATTACCTCGCCGAATGCTTCGTCTTTGTGACTCGAGTGTCCGGCGCTCGCGCCAGCACCGGCTGCCTCGCCATTTGACGGCACATTATTTATTTGCAGCTCAATATCCTGAGAAGCACTGCCATTAGTCTGATAAAATCATACAAACAGTATTAATTAACAATCACTCCAAAAAATGTCACAAAAATTTCATAAATCCGAAAAAAATTACCTGATGATTTTTTTTTGATGTCACAGACTTTTTGATAACAATGTAAATGGGTTTTCCAAGTAACAAAACCGGAATACAAGCAACTGCCAAATATTTACACGTATTCTGTACGGTCAATTGCGACTGGTACATGTATGGCAAACATCCAGGCAATGTGTTGAAGGTTGTAATGCCATCGGCGCTCGAGAAAGTACGTTCGTTGTACAGCATCATGTAAATAAAAGTGATGAGAATTGAGGGGGCACATCGCGAAGAATATGCAGGATCTGTGACAAAAAAATCCTCCATACATAAACATTGAATTTTCAAAATATTCCAAGCAAACAAACAAAAAATACCTTCGGCACTGGCGCTAAACATAATCCATTTAGCCACCATGAGCAACGCCAAATAGCCAAAAAGCAGCACGAGGAAGAGAAGCTGTGGCAAGAATTCAAGGAACAGACTGGCGTATTTTTTAAAATGTCTAAAAAAAAGAAAAATAATTTCTAAATTTTCCGTTCAAAATCAGCAAATTATAATTCTATATACTATTTCAATATGTTTTTTTCTTACATGATATTGATGACGCTCACGCTCACGCCAAATATCATGTGAATAACACCAAAGACTATGGACAGCTTCATTTTGTACGAATTCAGAAAGATGATTTTATTTTCAGCCATAGCCCACGCAGGATCGAGGCCAATTGGATAAGGCACTTGTTTGTAAAATTCTGGGTATTTTGGGTCTGGTTGAAGGTGCTCGTTACTTGTCAAGTTACTTATGTTGTAACCTGCTCTCCAACTGGACCCAAAAACATTGGCAGACTTTGAAAAAATGTCATTGTATATAACACCCATGTATACGGAAAATAAACCCATCAAAAGGATGATGTATCTTCCACCGAAAAATATATTCCAAATTTCATTGTCAGTTTTTTTTGCCAATAATTTCTTCTCGCATATCACCATCCATGCTCCAAAGAGGGTCATTATTAAACCTGGAAAAAAAATTTATAAAAATATATTAATAAAATAAACTAAATTTTTTTTTCCCGATATTATTATATTTCATTTTAAATTAAAAATAAATTCTCTGTAAAATTTAATTCTACTTTTATTTCGATAAAATAATAAAAATATGAAAAAATTTATAAATTAAATTATTCGTAATAAAACCGACAAAGCAATGAAAACTTTTATATAGAGCAAGCAAAAAAAAAAGTGGATAGAAAGCACTTGACCAAAGCTTAAAATTCCGTGAATATTAATAAATCACGTTGAGATATTCAATGAATTGCTTTTTTTTGATGAAAAAATATTTTTAATTAAATAAAAAAATTATTCACCATGACCAGCATCACCAAACATGACCGAGAAGAGAAATGGAAAGGTGATGATCGTATAAAGTGTTGGATTTGCTTCTCGATACGATGCGACTCCATACGAATCTATTAGATTCTGAAATCCTCTTGTGAATTTATTCGTCCTGTTGAATGTCGGTGGATCCTCTTCAGTGTGAATCACATTCAAAAACGACGGAATTGAACTTCCACATAGACGCTACGGCGAAGAAAATTTATTTAAATCTTTTACTTAAAATTTCCATAATTCAAAAAAAAAATTATATAACTTCCGAAAAAAATTTATCACTTAATATTTTTTACTACTTATACATACCGATCCCTCAGTTAAGCAATTTTGAACGACTCCAAGATCAGCAATAGGTACCCAACACTCGCCTATAAGGCACTTTTTAGTTACGTCCATGTTGAATAAATTCATCGTGTGATAAATCGCCTTCATTTTTCGAACCATAATACTCCAATTTGGCAACTCTTTGGCTACATTGTGAAGAACCCGTTGACGATGATCGTGAGTTTGATTCAAAACCTTAAATAATTCATCACTGAATAGAAATTTCAATTCGGTCAGAAATAATTTCATTATAATTAACTAATTATTACCAGGTTCAAATCCTCTAGACGTGTGCGCACACCCGTCACCATTTCTAAACGCTCAGCATTATTATTCGGGCATGGATACAGCGAAGCATGAAAGCCCGTACAAACCTTCTTGATGCGGCTTTTTAATTGTTCTCCTTGGAAGAACGCGACAAATACAGTTTTATAAATTTGATTTCCCTAAAAAAAAAACACACACACACATTTTTATTTTCAATCTGTAAATATTTTTTTATCCTTTCCAATAAAATTTTTTTTTTATATTACACAAATATCTCGAAAAAAATCAGAGATATGAAAATTTTATATATCATCTTTTTTATCAGAAATTAAAAGAGCTAAAAAATCGATTATACTGATTTTTCAGTAAATCTCTTAGTTTTTAAGATATTTGCGATTTAATAGTATAAAGGAAAAAATAGATTTCCATGAAATTAATAATTAACTCGTGGAAAAGTTAAATATATTAATAAAACACTGAGCATCTCACCGTATTTGGATCTTCAAGAGGTTGTTCAAGCTCAGTTTGTCGGAGAAAAACATTTCCACGAGAGATTCTCCAGAGCATTCGCTCGAAGGCCGGCACGCGTTCTCGATTCACCACACCAGCGACGAATCTAAGCAGAAATTTCCGGTATAACAAACCCGCTGAAATATCGATGTATAACCGGACAACTTACTCTAAACGGCCGCGTGCAGTGGTGCTGGGATACTGCTGCTCCTCGTTGATGAGCGCACGAGTGATTGAATCATGATTCTCCTCCTGTTGATCGGGAAACAGAAAAAATCCTTGATTCTTCGACTAAACGGTAATATCGATTACACGACCGGCTGCGCTTTCGAGTACTAATAACATTGCGCACTTTTTAGTTACCTCAGTGAAAAACACCTGAGTCTTCTCCAACACGTGTTTTAACTCAGTTAACTCCAGATAGTTGCTTTTTAAATTGACTGCATTGTGACTCAGCTCGAGAATATCATTCTCCGTCTTTTCAATGTGAGCCTATAAACACGCAAAATATCCCTCTATCAATTTTCAACACGAAATCACAAATCATCATGATAAAATAAAATTCTAAATAAAATTAATCGGAATTTTTTCTTATAAATTAAAATTTTTACTTCAAGATCGATGACTTCACGTGGATTTGGTGCTCTAGGTAAATCCCCAACAATTTCAGTAATTGGTACTTGATCTTTTTTCACTTCTGCCTCAATATAACGCAATTTCCTCTCCATTTCATCGCATCTTCGCACCTCATTGACAAATTTTCGTTGAAAATAATTAACATCACCATTCAACTGAAAATAAATTGATTATTATTTGATTTTATACGCTGTTTGAAAAAATTGTAAGTAATTTAACTTAACAACTGGTTTTACATTTTATAATATGCTATGTATGTCACATATTACAAGACAAAATGATTAATCATTCACTTACGTCGCGGAATTGAACAGTTCCGGTCTCGCCGAGTTCCGAGACGGAAAGATAAGCGGCTTCTGGCTGAATAAACAGCTGGCAGAGGGCCATCTCTTCACTCCTGAACATGCTGCCCATATTGATGACAATTTAAGTCCAGCCCTGCAACAGAAATACCCTTTACAATTTTATCACAATAGAATATGAAAATTGAATCATCCGAAAAAAAAAAAATTCTTTTCCCACTGATAAAATTGTTTACTATCAAATTTTCATTCATAATAGACTTGTAAATCTTATTCTAACTTGTTTTATTCTAATAATATATTTCAAAATTATGAATTTGATCGATGAACAAATATTTGAGCCGACCAATCAACTCATTTTATTTATTTTACGTTGAAATAACGATTTCTATTGTAATGTGTGTATGTAGCTCACGATAAATGTCTTACTTTTGCTTCACACTGAACACTACGCTATCTCAGATATATAAGCACTCATTCAGGTGATAATACAAGGTAATAAAATATTTTTAGATTCCACTCAAGTGTGTATTTTTTCGTTCAATTTTTTCAAGTCGCAATAGAATAAAAAAATTTTCCAACATATTTTTTACACATTTATTCCTAACTAAATAATTTATTGCCTTTTGGTAAACAGGAAAAAAAAATTCTTATGCAACTCGCGAGATGAGCAAAACTCTGTTCAGATCTGATTTTAATTTTCCACAAAATTTGTAAAATTATTTGAGTGATTTCCAGCGACAGGATGTTCACACCAAGGCCAGTCGTCATGCAGAGATGATTTAAAAAGGTATTACACACTTATCTCTTACACTATTGACATAATTAACTACTTTCGAATTTTTTCTCGAATGAAAAAAAATTTTTTAACGCTTATCTTTGGTATTTTAAATATGTCAGATGTATGGTTATTAATTTTTAGACTATATACTCGAATTATCCGACAGAGCTTGACATGAAGCCAACGAGATTACACAAATGTACTTGTTGGCACTGATAACCAAAGCAATCTTGCCATGATTTGTCTCTTAAGAATTTTTTTTCAAACTAAAAAATTTTTATCCAATGTTGTTTGCACAAAAAAAAATCAAAAATCAAATCTATCAGTACATGTTATTTATCGTTCAATGATTTTATATAATAGTAATTAAATCGCCCACTTCTCACCGAGAATATTTTCCCAACGTGTCTCAGAGAACAAAAAAAAATTCGGACACACGATGCAGTTGGATATCACGACTGAGAGACGATACTGATGGAACTGAGCAGTGTCCAGGCAGGTAAAGCAGCCGACGATGAGCTTGAATCACGAGTAAAGTGGGACATATCATGAAGCAATTACATTCTGATATCCCAGCGTTGACGCAAGGGACAATATGCTCACATATCATACCACTGATGTCCTCTGGGTACTGATAAGATAATGAGATTTGATAATAATGCCTGGAAAATCCTCGGAGTTTGAGAAAAATCTTTAGAGTATACAGCAATATCTTGGCAAAATGTAAAATAATATAGCAACAGCCTTGGCTGGAATGGTTGCGTAAATCGAGTTATCAATTCACCACATCGGATATTATGTAAAAGTCTAGTTTTCTAAATTATCTGTACTATTCGAATAATTTTTTTCTTTAAAAATAACAACCTTATATATTAAAAAAATCTCAAAAACCTAATAAAAATAATTTTTTTCATAATTAAAAATAAAATAAATAAATTTTGTATCAGTATTAAATTTAATTCACATAAACGTTAATGATAAGAAAATCGTCTTATCAGTGGAGAAATCTAGTGAACTCGATTCTGTCAGTGTGCAATAATTCTGATTTAATTTACAAATTAATTATATATCATATATAATGACCCAAAATCATAATTCATCATTATTTACAGCTTAATATCATATTTGACAATTATTAGAGACTTATTTCAATACAGAAAAATTATACCAGCAATTTTTTAAATTGAAATTATAGATGAAAAAAATATTGATTTTCTTCATGTACTAGTTTACACACGCGCCGATAGATGGATCAAGTTACTCGCAAGTTTTAAAGATATCCAACTAAATAAGAAGAAAAATTTTTCCGATAAAACTTGTTCTTGTCTATGGGGAGCATAGTATTCAATGATCGTCTAGTGAGGGTACTGATGCTGAAACCTAATAAATAAAATACCCGCACCCTATTATTACCAAATGGGATAATTGTGGTGCAATTTTTGGAAGGCCTCTTTACTTTACAAGAGGCCACAATAAAATATTCACTTACTATTACAAAGTAATGAAGAAGTATAAATTTAATGCGTAAATATTAGGAGGATAAATTACGCGGTAATTTAGCTATTTGCGGGTAAATTCATTGAATTTTTCATTGAGAAAAATAAAAAAACACAAATAATATATTTATGTGACTGTGAATTGTATTAAAAAGTGTTATTTCGCTTCCTGATTCTAGAATACATATAATAAATTGTGCGAGCGTGGTACATTGGCTAACAACCCACGTTACGTCTCGCGGGTGCCTCGCACGAAATGCCTAAACAGCAACAACCTTGGACACCAATCAGCTACTTGACTGACCCTAATAACTACGTCGACAGCTGTATATAACTATTGTCGCATTTAAACTCGCGTGTTTCTATGTACAAAGATACAAGAATATACTAAAACCCAGAAAACACACGATTCTTTCATAAAAACATGCAACACTTGACTTTAACACGATTAAATGTATCTATTACCTCACATATGTGTTTACGGAAAATATATACTTGCACTTAACCGTAGATAAATACTATAATAATACTATACAGACTAAAAAACTGATTTTCCATTTTTTTACCATTAAAAAAAATTCATTTTTCCTTCTTTCTTTATAGAAAATTATTGTTTAAATTTTTTTAACTTTGCCTCAGGTCTTATCCAGGGTGTAGCCTTGCTCTAACATGTCTAATTTTTGTAAGGATTAAAAAAAAATTTTTTTAACGATTGAATAAAAATCTGGAATGTTGAAAAAAAAATGATTATGGAATTTTCTCACGCCTCTACTGGCTGAAAACGAGTGACAGAAAATAGCCCCCGAGTTCATTCATATAAGAAGTGTATGGTGCTATTGATAAACAGTAATGCAACACCCACGAACGGAAAATAAAAAGAAAAAAAAACGTGACTATGTCCCAGAGTGCATCGAACTCTCCCTTTCATCAGTATATAACGACATTCCTCAGGTATTTCCCGTTGTCATCAAACCGGAGGTAAAAAAAAAACCTATTTTAGTCATTTGAGCTTCCAAAAAAATCAACAAAATGCTCTTCAATAAATTAAGGGCACAAATATTGACTTCAAACACGTCCCATATATACAGAACATTCATATTCTCCGAGTGCTATCACTTGGTGACATCATCAGTCGACATCCTCACTAGAAAGGCCTCGCACGTGTGGACAAAACCTAGCGAGGCTCTCGGAGAGTGAGAGCAGTCATTCGCAGCTTTGATTTCTCATGAAAAAAAAAAGTTTTGTTATTTAAAAGCAGGAAATAAATTTTAATTTAATTAAAAATTGATTTCTTTTCAGATAATATCGTACTTTTATTCCCATTAGAGTAGAATTTAGTGGAAAAAAAATTTTTACCGTTAAAATACTAAAGTTTGAAAGTCATACGACTAGTATTTCATCTTGCTGTCTCAGCAAAAACATTTTAACACTGATAATATTTAATTTCATTGTATCCTGGAATTTATAGTAATACTAAACTCAACAGAATAATATCAGTTTTCGTTTAAAAATGGAAAATATCCTTTTTAAACATATAAAAGATTTCGAATCGGAAAGTGATTTAGAATAGAGAAATATTAAATAACCTCTGAGGTTACGTATAGAGTATTTAAAAAATCAATGTTCTCTTTTTTACAATTTTTTTTTTTGTGCCTAACAAGAAAAAGATCATTTTGCTGTATTTTTAGAATTCTTTTTTATCGTATATATTAAATAGATAAAAAAATGTCTGCAGAGGTCGAAAAGTCACGTATATATTAATTCATTCAGAATTAACTCATACTATTATTGTAGAGAATTTAAATCGACGATTAAAATGTAAAAAAAAAAATTATTTTCATTACTATTATAATTTTTTTAAACCATTCAAAAGTTATTCTGAAAAATCTCATTTGAAAAATTGATTTTTTCCAATCTCAACCAATGGAAAAAAATAGTCTAACGTTCAAAATAATTTTTTAAACCCATATATACAGTGATTAAAAAATTTTCCAACTAAAACCTACAATTAACAAGCACTTCCTGGAACTCAATTCTCAAGATAAATCCATTAATCGTCAAATATAAGTAGTAAAAATAACAACTGAGATGAAAAAAAAATTAATAATCAGCAATTCATGTGACAGTTAACCCAAGCAAACGAAGCAGTGACCCTTATCAGCCCTATCATGTGCATGGACGTTGTGAAAAACAAATTCGATCATTGGGTCAAGGAAACTTGAGAAACCTACACATAAGTAAGTACATATATCCAACTAAACCATTCTCTTTGCCAATAAGCCACTGACCAGAAAAGTAGCACTGGGTTTTTTGTCCTCAACTGTCGGTATAGGATGGTCGACAAGTAAGCTCAAGCTAATTCTGTAAAACCAACTTTTAAATAGCCCATGGGAAAGATTAGAAGAGTGTAACATGATCCTCAAACTTGGAATTGAAAAAAATCCTCTCATTCCAACAGAAAAAAAAAATTAAAAAAACACATCTTCCCCAAGAGATCATTGAAAAATCAATGATAATTATCGTCAAAGTATTGCATAAAATTGAAAGAACATATTTATGATTAAATTACACAACTGTTCAGGATGAAATCAAACATTATTACAGGTTTTGTATTACCTTGAAGTAAATAATAAAAGTCAACGATTGTTCAACTGCAAAAATTACGAGTCAACAGTGCGATTTACGACTGCAATCATCAATCATCGAATTAATAAATCATCATACTCGACTATAAATATATTTTTCGATCAAATTCAATCGATTGTCCACGGCATTGGCCATTTAAAACGAAAATTCAACGAGAGCTACTGCCTAGACCTCCCTCCTAATTTATAAATCTGCTTATCTGACAATTTCAACTGTTGATTTTTTTTATCCTGACCTGACAAGAGTTAAATCACGCGATAGAGGGCTTAAAAAATTTTTTTTTTCGCTAATTTTCGTTTGTTTTTCTTTTTTGTTGTCCGGGCGTCTCTAATGCAACAGACTAATGCAAATGATCTTACGTAAATCTTCGGTACTCTTGTATCGATAGTGATTCACGACAGATCGAGGCCATTGCATAATGCCTCGTGGTATGTAGACAGCGGGGATAACGATTACATTCGTGCCAGATCACATGCAATTTCGACCGACTGTATTCGTTTGACTTTTTCTACGGGCATAGAACGAATAATTTCCGGCATTTCTCGATCGCGACTGTATTACTAAAGGTGAGGCGTATAATTAATTAAATAATTTGATCGATCGGAATTTCTCGCAGGGTTAGTCTTTCGCCTGGTTCCCTTCGCGGCGCCCTCCAACAATCGATATACTTATTTTTATCTGCAATCTTCACCGGCAGGAGAAAAAAAAAATTTTCTCTAAGCCTCAAATAAATTTAAAATAGTTATGTTTATGTTGATAAATATTGAAATAATAATTCAACAGAATTTATACTGTAATTTCTAAATTGTTTGGAACCACGTGACAAAATATTAGAATTTGTACATACACATTGTGCAAATTTTTTACAAATATCTCAAAAACTATTTAATTTATCAAAAATTTGTATATAAACTTTTTTATAGCTATTAAAATTATCTATAAAAAAGATTATAAGAAAATTTTTCTCAACTATCATAATAATCAAGTTATTTGCAAAAATAAATCTCATTGTATAGGAAAAACCACTAATTTCATAAAATTATAATTCTAGTTTTTCATTAATATCTTCAAAAATTGTCTAGCTATCAAAATTTTGAATATTATCTTTTTTATAGCCGTTAAAATTCTCTATAAAAAAGGTCATAAGAATTTTTCTGTACAACGTGGAATTTTCCAAATACATCGTGTCCCAAATATTTTCATCATCTCTCGTAGACAAAAAAAAAACGACATAAAAATAGTTATTCATTGTTAGGACATTAAATTAATTAAAGCAAATGAATGTCGTAAAGTAAATATTTTCTTAGAAACTATTCAAGTGAATGTGTGTATCTATATTGTAGATATATTGTTTTTTTTTTGTCCATGAGAGGCCATTGACGTTTTTTTATTCGCTCAACAAAGTAGTAAAAGTCATTTATGTGAGCATGTCACGCATGACACACGCCTTTACCCCTAAACTGATGTTGAATCAAGCGGGGCCGCGAGTGGGGTTCATCAAGCAGAGGAAAAATTCTGAACGTGATGGATGTCAACTAATCAACCCAATTCGCTAAATGCCGGCGCTTGGCATCAAGTCAAAAGTCACACGTTTGCTCGGTATTATTATTTTCCCTAGACATTTGCCAGTAGCATTGAGCTCCACTTACACGTTGGATTCAAGTGTCGTTTTTTGTTGGTGCAGCCAATGCGTGGCATTTAAAAAGAAAAGACCTGTTGCACTTTGTCCCAAAGTTTCACTCGCCCAATAATATGATAGTTATATATTCCTCAGAAAAAATATACACACCAAGTTAAACGATGGCAATTGCACTAAACACGCGTGCGGTTGCAGCCGGTCGACAGGCTTGTAAAAGACTGGCCCGCGGATACCCGCGTATAACCCCACCATGCGGGTCCCCTCGTTCACGACGAATGTAAACAGTGCTACAGCTGATCGTGGCTAATACTATCATCGCCAAGTAAGAGAAAACTCGCTTGTAATATCAACGTTGCACTAGAAACCTTTTTTCAGATGATTTTCATTGGCTGGCGTATTATAAAACTGCGAAAAAATTCAAATTTTATTAGAAATCATCTTTCAAATATGATTAATTTTCAACTATTCAAATTTTTTATCCTAATTTTCATTAAAAAATTATTTATAACTACTTTTAAAAAAATTAAAGAAGAATATTTTTCAAATTTTAAACAAATTGAAGATAAAAATTTTTTTTAAAAATCAAATTATGTATTGAAAATAAAAGAGATGGTAATAAAGTGAAAGATTGAGAAAATATTTAAGAATTAACATGAATTATTTAAAGGACAATTGAATTAATAAATTTCACAAAAAAAAATCATAAAAACCATCAGTTGAATATTTAGGTCATACTACAACATCAACAGTTAAAATAAATTATTAAATACACTTTTTCTGATGGCTTCAAGTATTCCAAGGCCTTTTATTAATTGATGAAAAATTCTTTTTCTTGTTAATAAATTATTTTCACATCAAAAAAAAATTCATTTCCAACTCCTTTTTCTAATCTATTAAAAATGTACTAATATCCAACTAAGTAATTGAAAAAATTGATTTCGTTAATAAATATTTCAATAAAATGAAATCCCCAAAAGAAAGAAATTCAGCAATGAAATTGATTCTATTGATTAACTAGCTAAATATTAAATGTAAAAAAATCATGTAATGGTAACTTTCAACTAATTCTATAAAATGGTTTTGCTTTTCAGGCAATAAACCTGATATATTCATGGTCTAAGAGTTTAATAAATTATTGAGCATCATGTTAAAGAAACGATCTTTGGGAGATATTGTAAAAAATTGCGATACTATAAATAACAAATCGGATTTATCAGCAAAACTGGTATTTTTCCCATTAATTATGTATCAATGCTCTCGAGATTCATTGCTTGACATAAGTGATAGTCCCTGGTGTTAAGAAAAATTTGTTTTTAACTTCTAGATAGTAGACACAACGTAAAACCTGGTTGAATACAACTGATCAAACAAAATAACCTTGAACTAAGTACATTCACTGCGAGTACAACTGTCTAGTCCAAAAAAAGAAGACATTCAACTCTAATTTTAGGTTTGAAATGACTTGTACCAATTCCAGAAAGTGTCTAACGAATTTAGATATCAACAAACCAAAAAAAAAAAAAACAATCAAATTCCATTTCTGAATAACTTACAATGGTAAATTATCTACCTGATAAGAAATACCTGTCTTTCAGTGTATACAAAAACACAGTAAACTCTGATATGACTCGGGTGTTCCCTAGCACCTTAGACAAGTCATAGATTTCATCTGACCAAAAAAATTCTAATTTTTCGAGTCTCAACTTGAGTTTAACCGAACTGAGCACCTCCAGCCGGTCAAAGACTGATTAAAGGTGAGATATCCTCAACTAGAGCCTCAATACCCATTGTCCAGATGAGTGGAGTAGTTGTTGAGACTGTGACTTCAGGTGAACCATCGTAAGTATTTGAAGTGCTCACCAGTTTCCCAAAAGCAAGAGTCCCACGATCTTCAACATGATAATTTCTTGGTAAAAATATTTTTTAGACAATTTTAGACCTAAATAGTATCAAATGATTATTCTTAAGGAATATTTCACGTGTTTAAAACCAAAAAAGCGTATACAAAAAATTATTTTACTGTTTTAAATCAAAATATAAGCCAGTAAAATCTTTTTCAATTTTTTTGCAATACGTTCTATTAGTTTAAAACATGCAATTCATTAAAAAACTACAAAATTTCAAATTTAAATAATTAAATTTGTTAAATTTTATAGTTTTTCAAATATATTCCAAAATATCATCGATACTATTAGGTTGAATTTAAAGATAAATACCTAAATTCCATTTTAAACCAGTCGTCGTCACGCAGGTAGCGTCAGAACTGATTGGAATGAGGCCAACCCAAGCATTATTTTGTCTCAATATTTCAGGAATTTTTATAATATGATCACCAGGTTGTAATAACCACGTTAGAGAGTTGCTTGCGACGTTAATTAATACATCTACGTCACTTATAAGTTGATGACTAAGGAACAAAGTGTTGATGATGCCCATAATATGATCCATTCGGCCAGACGACTCCACAAGCGTATAAACCGAATTCAACTGCAGAGATTTATAAATGGAATAAATATTTTTAAACCTTTCAATTGTTAGAAACTCAATAATAGAGAGAAATATAATATTACAGCAATATTTCGACGTTTACACTCGGCTGCAAGTTGAATCAGAGCTTTGCTGTAGTCAGTTCGAGATTGATCAGAAGTTTGGATAATATTTACTCCAAGATTTGACAATTTCTCAAGTGTCTCTGGTAAGATACTATCGAAATCACCAGTGACTAATTTCGGAGTATATTCTGAGCTTTTTTTATTGAAAATATCATCCTTTAAATTCCCCAAGTAATCCAACCAGCGGTTTGTACCACCATCAACTGTGACTGTGATTTCAGCTGCGAGTTATGCGACAAAAAATTATTATCACTGTCTAAAATGTGCAATCTTTCATGAAAAAACGCCGCATTAAAATAATAAAATTAATTCCCTACATAATAATTCTATTTTCCTATTAACTAGTGACGAAAAATTGCAATTACTGCTACGTCACTACAAAAATAATAGGATTTTCCTTACTTATAGTGTCTTAAAATTATAAGAATGTTTTTTTTTCAAGATCTCATCGAAAAAAAGTAAAATTTAAAATTTAAATTTCAAACCTTATTACCTCGTTTCCACATTGGCAGTATTAAACCTTTGTTTAATAAAATCGGCCGGTCGAGGATAACCACAGCGAATTTGCGATTTGGTAAGCATCGAAAAACCTCCATGGGATCCCATATTTTTGTCGGCTTCAAGTTGTTTTTCATAACCATTACTTCAAAATATTTCTGGAAAAATACTATTAGTATTAATCGAAAAATCTCTCTTTTCAATACTTTATTAGAGACATTATTAAATTCATTCAATAATCATTTATAAGTGATAAATACTTTCAAATTATAACCTGGGTAATGTTAAAAATGACGCAACTATATTAAGTAATAACCAATCGCGTGACATGTTTTGAAAACATGCGGAATAATTTTAAGAGACTTCAACTTGTCGATCAACAAATAGTAATAATTAATACACTACAAATTTGTTATTTAAATGAATATAAACTTTACCTGATAATTATAAAAGTGTTTCACAGTGCGCCTCCGTTTCTCGCGGTGACGAAAAAGTTGGTAGATTGCAGGTTATGTGTGCGCTGCCACCGCTGCGGACTCCGCGAAGAGAGGACATCTCACTTACCAATACATTGCCGATGAAGAAGGGAGCTACAGCGCTAGATAAATCTATCTATGCGCTACTAAATTCGTTTCCCTATTTTGCAATATATTTTTTTTATTTTTAAACGACATATACCTATTACCCAGCGTAGTCTACCGGCGATCCTAAATGTAGAACCATGCTCCATCCCATTTTGGCTGGATTTTTGATTGAATTGACGTCCTCATCAGGCTCAGAAATGTTGGAGCAAGCTGTCAAATGTTTGAAAAAAATTCGATTGCTTACACATGATGCGTTGATCAGCTAGCCTCAGTTGAAGCTCCTCCAGGCTGCATGTGACTTGGTGTTTGTCATCCAGGGGACGGGATTCACCGCTAGAGCTGCGGCCTTGGCTTGATGGCTGATTGAATCGCCGTCCTCAGACTCAGGAAATGGTGGAGCAAACTGTAATTTGTTTAGAAAAAAAAACTCAAATGCTTACAGATGACGTGTTGCTCAGCCATTCTCGCGTGAAGCTTCTCTAAGCTGCCAGCGACGCGGTGTTTATCCTCTGGTAGGAAATTCACTGGTAAAGCTGCGGCCTTCGCTCGCTGGTTGATTGGATCGCCGTCCTCATCATGCTCAGGAGATGTTGGAGCAAGCTGTTAATTAAAAAAAAAAATTCGAATGCTTACACATGATGCGTTGATCAGCCAGCCTCAGTTGAAGCTCCTCCATGCTGCTTGTGGCTTGGTGTTTATCATCTAGTGGAGAATTCACTGGCAGAGCTGTGGCCTTGGCTGATTGAACCGCCGTCCTCATCATGCTCAGGAAATGTTGAAGAAAGCTGTGGCTTGTTTGGAAAAATATTTGAATACTTACACGCGCGTCAGTTCAGCTAGTTCAATGTCGATCATCTAGCAGACGAGATTCTCAGGAAATTATAGCCGGCTGGTTGCTGATTTTCTTGGCGTAGAGTATAAAATCCCTCTAGGAAGACGCAAATTTCCATGTTTTCTCTGCTGTAGGCTTTGAATCTCTGGAAAGATGAGTCTCTGGATAATCCTAAAGTTCGTGGCCATGTAAAAAAATGACAAAATTAGAAAAATGAAAGTTTAAAGTCGAAATTGATGAATAAACCTGATAAAACTCTAATGACAAATTTGAAAAATTCAAATCGGTCACTTTATAATAGATAAAAATATTTAATAAACATGAATTAATGATGCTTGAATACTTTCCACTCTGGAATGACGTCAAACAGAGTTTCAAGTTAAATATTAATGTTTTAGGCATCATAAGAATGATGCAGACTCTGGAGTAGCGTCAAACAGAGTCAAGAAATATTCATCAATTTTTGGCACATTGAAACGTATCAGACTCTGAAGTATCTCACAACAGAGTTAGAATACCAAAAACAGACATTTTTCTGCATAATAATGCTTTAAAGAGGAACAAATAAATATTTTTCACACTGATATACCCTAGATAACCTCAAAAAAAAAAGAAACTATTTTAATTATTCTGACAAATAAAAAAATTAATCACTTTTTCATCATTATAGCGATGGAATTACCAAGTAGATATATGACAAAATCAATTAGACAAATATTCAAGTATTTATTTGAGGTTAACTAGCACTAAGACTTATTATATCATGTAATTAACTATTAATATTAAAATTATTACGTTGTTTCACTCTTGTCTTTCGTTTTTCTCACGAATTCAATAGTTTTTGTCCAAAAAATCATTTTGTTACACTTGCCTGCCGTTGCCGAACTAACACCGTCACCATTGTCCGAGTTTTTCATCTCACCGACGTCAATTTCATGAATAGTACTGCTCCCAATCTCATTCCAACGCAATGCTGATGGTTTATTTCGTGAAATTACCCGGATTTTGTTTGATATTTGACTAATTTTTACGCACAAAATGAGACGCCGAGACGCTTGGCAGCCATTTTGGAATGAACAGGAACGAACAAGTCTGGACTCGCACGCGCACGCACACATAGACCACGTACACGCATATGTATGTACGCACACGATCAATACTCGACGAAAAAAGAAAGCGGACAAGGTAGACAGAGAGCGCAAGAAGAGAGAGAGAGAGAAGAAAGAACGCGCGCCGACGCACCAAGCAATAAATTGGCGCGTTTTTCACATTCAAGGTCGCGCTAAAGTACCTTCTGGTCTGCGCTGGTCCTGGTACACATCAAAACGATGCAGTGAAAATAGATTAGAAATTCAATAAATTACGAGTCAAAAAAATGCTCATGCATCTGTCATTTTTTTGGCGCTTTTCAGACTATACCTTGTTTTCGCTTGAAGTACTTGTTATTATTTAATAATTATACAGATTATACTTCAAAAGTTGACAGCTCATAAAAGTAATCATGATCGGACGTACTCCACTTTATCAACCTCCGCTGAGCAGTGGACGAGTATAGAGAGATGGCAAGCATAGCAGCTTTCATAAACAAACAATTTGAACATCGTTTTTATTAATTACTTTTCATCAATAATGGATGTGTGAGTATAGCAGTATTTTACCAACTAATAAAACACACTAAATAAGATTTTAAAAGTCATTCACTGCATTATTTCTGACCCAACATAGGTTATGTTTCTTATTGTGTCTCTTAAAATACAGCAGAATAACATGAATCAACTTTTTTTCAGCGTAATGGACAAGTCAGATGAGATTTTGAGTATTGTCTCGGTGGAAAAACAACAAATTATTGCAGAGAGCAAAGAACAAAAGTCTGTAAAATCCGATGAAATTGCCAAATCCAATGGTCAAAACGTCAACAATGGTGATGCAAACAATTGCTACTGGTATTTATACATCTAATCGACTAAAAAAACTGTTCCCTGTGAATAATTATCTCCAACTAATAATTGCAGTGGAAAAGACCGAAATCTGAATATTGCTGAATTATTGTGTGCAAGCTGCACAAGATGGTTTCACGAGTCGTGCATTGGCTATCAACTTGGCAAACTTGTTCCATTTATGATGAATTATGTTTTCATGTGCAAAAATTGTTCTCCTACCGGTTTGGAAAGCTTTAAAAAAAATCAAGCTCGTAAGTATCTCTTAAAAAGTCTGATGATAAACTGAAAAATGAATTATAATTGTTTTTTTTTTTGTTGCAGCTTTTCCACAAATGTGCGTTACAGCAATCGCCAACCTGCTACAAATTGCTCAGAAAGATCCCGAGCAGAGAATGCTCTTTCACAAAGACCGCGACATCATTCCATTTATTGAATGTCACTGGGAAAGCATGACAACCATGCCTAGAAGAGTAACGCAGTCGTGGCACGCAACGGTACGTCGATAATTCACGTGTTTAGGGTTGACTCAGCTGTCAAAACCCTTGAATATATTTTTTTAAATTTCATTCTCGTGTATTTAGATCCACAGGGCACTGTTAAAAGACGTTGGGACACTCTTTACAATGGATGAAAATAATACTGATGGCCAATTGTTTGGCTTGACTACACCGGATTTAGTTCTAATCAAGCCAAATTACGAGGCTATGATTAAAGGCGGACACTTGAAAATTACAGAAATGGGCGTTCAACACGTTGGTAAGTGCCAAAAGTTACTCAATATATTCTAAAAATGGTTTGTTCTACCTAGAGCCACGTGAAAGTCTTCAAATGACAATGAATTTTCACAAA
The DNA here is from genome assembly GCA_002156465.1 of Macrocentrus cingulum. Classification (NCBI taxonomy): domain Eukaryota; kingdom Metazoa; phylum Arthropoda; class Insecta; order Hymenoptera; family Braconidae; genus Macrocentrus; species Macrocentrus cingulum. The sequence continues at coordinate 48,680 of MVJL01001228.1, read as the reverse complement.
CGCAAGTTCATCGATACTCTACAAATATTCTTTATCTTATCATCCCACGACTACGCTGAATAATAGCTGTTTTATCTATTAATTCTCTCGAAAATCATGTCGGCTGACGGTAGGTACTCTTGACTATGCTTTTTTTTAGAAAAAAAAAAAAACAAACGATATTTTTATTGAAAGAAATATTTGTACGTTTCACGGAAAACTTAAAAATATTTCCACAAATGTGTGAGGAACTGCGATGTATTTTTCGAAATTCTTTGTCGATGACTCACTGATAAGAAACTTCAAAGGCTAAAAAATAATTGTAAAAATGGCCGAGGTTTTTTTCCAATAGAATAATTGAATTTTTCATTTTTTCACATTTTTTTTTTCTTTAGAGTTAATTATTAAGGCTGAGGATCATTTTTGATAGGAGATTTAATGGAAATTCATTGCAATAGACAATTAACGTGGAAAATGGCACGTAAATACTGCGATGATGCAAGTTTTTTGGTATTTTCAGTGCCACTAACTTCTGGCATTCGAGGACGAAATGCAAAACGCAAATTTCCGGGAGAAGGTGCTGGAACTGGAGCTGGAAAAAAGGGTCGTGGTTCAGATTTGTCTACTCCGAAATTGCCGGCTCATGGATATCCACTAGAACATCCGTTCAACAAGGATGGCTACAGGTATATCCTTGCCGAGCCAGATCCTCACGCGCCGTTTAGACAGGTAAACTCGAAAAATCCAAATATCTCGATAATGGTTAGACTGACAAAATTTTCCCACGATATCTTTTTTCTAGCTTAGAAAATTCTCTATAAAAAATGTTACAAGCAAAAACCATGTATCTCTATTAATTTCCAAGATATTTCCCGTTAAACACACTAACTTTTTTTTATTATTAAAATTCTGAATGTTTCACCGTTTAAAATTGTATTTTAATGTTTGTGAAATTTTTAGGAGTTTGATGAGAGCAGTGATTGGGCGGGAAAGCCGATTCCAGGTTGGTTGTACCGAGCACTGAGTCCCAGCACAGTTTTACTCGCGCTGCACGATCGAGCGCCGCAGCTGAAAGTCGTCGAGGATCGGCTAGCAGTCACGGGTGAAAAAGGCTACTGCATGATTCGAGCCACGCACTGTGTGAGCAGAGGCAGTTGGTACTGGGAGGCAACGATCGAAGAGATGCCCGAGGGATCAGCGACGAGAATTGGCTGGGGTCAGGAGTACGCGAATTTGCAGGCTCCTCTGGGCTACGATAAATTCGGCTACTCGTGGCGATCCAGGTAACTGTTTTCACCCTTAAACAATCAATATCCTGCATTACAAAAAAATTTTTAACGTCAATCTACAGGAAAGGAACGAGGTTCCACGAGAGTCGGGGCAAGCACTACAGCTCTGGGTACGGAGAGGGTGACACGCTGGGATTTTTGATCATCCTACCCGACACGTATGATTCTACTCATATTCCCAACACCTACAAGGACCGGGTGAGAACAATTTCCGAGTAAAATCGACCTTTCCACCCGCAAAACCAAATGATAAAATGATTTTTTCGTTCCAGCCTTTAGTTAAATTTAAAAGCCACCTTTATTACGAGGAAAAGGATCAAGTTCCAGAGGCCCTGAAGGCTTTAAAGCCTCTGATTAGTTCTAAAATTGTGTTTTACAAAAATGGCGTGTGTCAGGGCGATGCTTTTATTGATATTAATCGAGGCGCTTACTACCCAACTGTGTCTATTCACAAAAGTGCCACAGTTTCTGTCAATTTTGGTGCGAATTTTAAATTTCCACCGCAAGACGTTGCATTTAGAGGGGTATATACCAGTGTTTATTTATTTTTTCAAGGAATTTCTTGTAATTACCAAAGGGTTTTTTTGGATTTTAGATGCACGAAAAGGCCGAGGAGGCTATGGTAGAACAATCTGTGGCTGACATGCTGTACTTGGGGGAAAACGAAGGCAAACTCAGACTGGATACTTTCTCGTTATGACATTGATGAATTTTTTATTTCAATTTTTTTCTCTGTTGCGAATTTTATCTTCAAAAATTAATACGACATTAATCGTCTTAAATATTCACTACTTATACTAAGTGGATTTTCATCGTGTAATCAACAGTCGATAGTTATAAAAAATAAATTTCTCCGCCTTTTAATACTATTTTCCAAATCCACCGCGACATGCCGGGCTTGATTCGATTTTTTGACTACTCTCCTCCCATTGATTCGGTGTTTTTGCCTAGATAAATATGACATTTAATGATTTATCATCTTAAATTTTAATTATTAGTATTTTATCGTAAATACTTACTACAATTGACAGAGCGTGAACACCAGTTTGCAATTCATTTTGTAAAATTTCATTGATAATTCGATGTCGCTAAAAATATCGAGTTTTATCAAGTATTTTTTATATTTTCGTAAAATTAACTGTTTACCTTGATTAATGGTTGATCCTTAAATTTATCTGATACTACTACAACTTTAAAATGAGTTTCCGCGTCTTTTGGCACATTGTGCATATAAGATTCATTCAAAATTTCTAAATGTGTTGGACTAAACGCTGTCTCCAATTTTGATTTTATCGACATTTCCACAGGTTTATCAGCTTTCGTACTCATTCTTTGGCTCCAAATCAACCCTGATAACATTTTAAAAGCATATAAACACTATTTTTAAGGTTAAAATATTAATAAATATTAGAAAAATGCTCATTTAGATGATTTATAAGCGATTTTTCTATGGGAAACCAAATTTTTATCGTTGAAAATCTTACGTTTTTGGCGGTAAAAGGCTCGGAACATTGAATTTTATACAGTAAAAACAGTGTAACAATGTGAAAAACTCACAATTGTTTGAAAATCGGCTGTATTTTTATTAATTTTCAGCTGATTAAATCATGATGACTCGATAACTGCTCACTGGATCGCACTAGTGTTGATTTCTATGGCAATATCAAACGGTATACAATATGAAACTATAGATTATTCTTGAGAAGAAGCCAAATATAAAATTTGATGTAACTATATCAAAACTGTTGCCTGCAGTGAGATAAGAACCTTTATACTCTGTTGACCAAACGTCGGAGGCCTTGATTCCTCGTTTGTGATGATTAGCTTGTGTGTGTACGATATACAAAAGAGATGGGTGAGATTATTGAATCTTGATTTTCGTTCTTGTATAACCTATTGGCGATTAAATGCAATTCACAAAGTGCCCAAAGACATATTTTATCGTGTAGAAAATGTTGCTTGAATTTACACAAGAATATCACACTCTCGTGTGTTCAACAGCGACTACAGCGAATCGTCACATACGCTAGGAGCCTCACATCGCTCACACTCGATATTTTTTCAAGAGTTTTTTCATAGTTTTTGGTTTTTTTTTTACGACTCCACATCTTGGTGGATTTTCAACAGTCGTTACCCTGATGATCTCTCAGGTAAATATGATTTTATCGTGTGAATTAATATTTTCATATGCTAAGTTTGGTATTTTATTGTGAAATGGTGCCCTCAATTGCTTGGCTTTCACAGAAATAGCAATGGATCAGACGAGGAAAGAGTATGTCCTACAGTGGTCCGGCCATGCAAACAGCATTACCGAAAGATTCAGTGGATTGTTGGCCAGACAAGCTCTTGTCGATGTTACTCTCATATGTCAGGAGCAGAAATTACGAGTTCACAAACTCGTGCTAGCATCTTGCAGCCTTTATTTCGAGGTAATATTACTTTAAACATCTTTTTACACCTATAAACATTTTTTTTTTCTTTGTTAAATCGCGTATTTAAAAATGAAAATACACATCAACGAAAAATTCAAAACATTTAATCCACTAATATCTTGTTAAGGATGCAAGTTACATAAGTTTTAGTACAAACCTTTATTGTAGATAATTAAATTCTCTACAAAATAGGTGTCTTGACAAAAATTTTTATCTTCAGTAGTTTTGACGATATTTCAATTTAAAACATCAAGATACGTCTTTGTGACCTATTAAAAAAAAAAAAAAAAAGACAATACAACAGTATTTTTAGTCGTATTTCAATGATAAATGTATTTATCCTATTAACGTGTATATGGTTTCATACAATGTTAGGAGATGCTCGAGCAAGATTTAGGTCAAGAGCCAATAATACTGCTGAAAGACCTGGATTTTGATATTCTCAAAGCAATGGTTGAATTTATGTACTGTGGAGAAACGACAATTGCTCACTGCCATTTACACTCATTACTAGATGCTGCACAAGTCTTTAAAGTACGTACACATTTCTTTATTATTCCTTTCTATTATTCAGCTATGCAGAACATTACATAAGACCATAATAAATTCAAACTTTACTTCCAGGTGAAAGATCTAGAGTCAATCGTGCATGGGACTATGCAGTCGAAGAATTACATGGACAATGATCAGGCGCAACTCGAGCGGGACTTTGAGCCAGCAATTACCGATAAAGACTGTGTTCAAATTAATTTAAACCTAAGTCACGACGATAATTCACAATCGGTGAGTCGCCACAACGAAATCACGTATAAAACCGATCCGTGCGATCAAATGGAAGATCAGGAAGACCCAGAAAGTGATGACACAACCTGTCACATCGATAGTACAAACGCATTTACAGCTGGAACTGCTCCCGACGATGTAAACACCACGTGCAGCCCCTCTATCACCATCTCAGATGCTTCGTCACGTTTGGCTGAAAATCCGGCCCTGGAGGACCCGAATAGCGATTGCAAAGCAATATTCAACACTCAGAGCAGTCCCAGCAGTGGACTGGAGTGCGATTCGTTGGACTTGGGCTCGGCAGACAGCGACAACAACTCGACAGACGGCCAGCAGGATTTATTCGACCTCGCGACGGGGGTCGGCGAGTGTTTGCGCGTTTACACGCACAAACGCAAGTCCGTGGACAAGAAAACTCCTCTGTCCGTGTCTGAGGCGTTGCCTCTGTCTACTGACTGCATAGATTTGTCCGAGGATTCAGCATGTGATACTACGCCCGTGACATTGCCTTCTGCGCTCGACATGGAGACGGATTACACTTGGAGTTTGAGCACGGACGGCATTGGCAACGGTCTGGGCGAGCGTCAGAGTGGAAAGTACGACGAGTTGGTCGGTAAATCCACTCACAGGAATGGCCGACACGTGAAGAAACTCCTCTCCATGGACAACAGGAATATTTCCGTTGGTAAACGCAGTGGTGCACCGGTTCTTCGGCGGAGTGTTCGCCTGAATCAGGTTGACAACGACGATTCAAATAATAACGGAGAGGTGAGGAAACAAACGTTTAAATCCAAGGCTAAGCGCAAAATTAAATACTCCGAGGTTCGTGGTGTGGCTGATGAAAACAGTGTTTCAAAGAAAAATAAGTCACGGTCTTTGCGCAACACGGGGAAAATCAAAGGTAACAGTGGACGATCGACATTGAAAAAAGATGAGAAAAAATCAAAAACAGCTAGTAAAATGAGAAATAACGATTTAGGAAAGATTGAATCTCTGGAAAGTGATATTTTTAGTCCGGTCAAGTTGAATACTATTGCTACAGTTGATCGGGCACTTTGGGGCGACATGTCCGACATTTTGGAGAGTCATGAAAATGTGAGTAGCCTGCCAGAATACTCGCTGAGCAAGGAAATACCTTTTGCTGTTGGTTTATTGCCTTTGCACGCGGCTCTTGAACGCATGCAAGCCATGCCGGATTATCAGCCACGGAAAACTCGATCGTCCTTTGCCACACCGATCAAACAGGACGTTAACGGTGTTAAACGGAGAATCAATGTGAATGATTGTGATTTAACGAGTGTGAAAAAACATTGCAGCCCTGTAGAACGAGGTGTTGATGATAATACTTGTAGTACTCTTTGCCATATACAAATTCACACGTCTTCCCAGTGCGCTTCTGGAAATATTGCGGATCCTTTGATTTCTGTTGATTCAATGCCGAACAAACGATGACAGAACGCTGGAAATTTTTTTGCTCATTCGAGTTTTGTACTGAGAGTTTGAAACTTCTTTTTTTTTTCGTTTTTTCGTGTATAAATTTGTATTATGGAAGGAACAAACGCCATGAATTTAAGTTTGATAAATCACGGTATCGTATACCAATGATGGAACAATCACGCTCAATTATGTATATTTTATATACATGCATATATATTGTTTTTTTGAGAATTACAGAATTTATTTGAATTAAAACCGGAGAATATTTTTTTTTCTCAGGTTAATGTACATATTTGTGAGAAATGCTTTCGTTTTTTTTTCTTCGTCCATAGATTATTTAGAATTTTACATGTTTTTTTTTTTGTCTACTATATATACCTATAACACATGTATATTTTTTTTGTTTATAAAATGTTAATTAAAAAATTGTAATTTAGATTTAAAACAAAAATATACGTAATGTTTTTTTTTTTTTGAGGGTAATTGCTGCTTTATCTATTAGTTGTGATGGAGAAAAATTGAATTTTAGCCAATCAATCATTAATGAGCATTTTTACTGCGTAAATAAACAAAAAAAAAAATTTATTATATCTATTATGTAATTTTATCATCATCAATCAGTATTAAAATCCGTGAATTTTTTACATATGTATAGCTCAAATGCTCTCTAAAATTATTTTTCAAGTTTTGGATATATTATCAGGGAATTTTATTTTAAACTTGTAATATTTCATTGATTGACATTTACATAATTACAACGTTTCAATCAATTTTCTAATAAATAACTATAAATATATTGTGTATTAAATCTGCATATTTAATATATAAAATTACAGTCATTAATTGAAGAAATTTGACGAATTTTTATTATTTTTTTTTTTATTTTTCAAAGAATTTTCATTCAATTACTGTAAATTTTTTTCTTAATTGCGACACATTTTCATTTGAAAAAAATGTTATATGTCCTACTTTTTTTAAGTTATTTATTATCAATGATTTATTTTTATTTTTTACGACCATCCGGTGTGCTCTATGATTTAACCTTTTTTTTTTAATTAAAAAAACTGTTTAATGTTCAATTCTACCCAAAAGATGGAAAATAATCAATTTTTAAAGGACACCCTGGAGTCGATGAAACATATTTCCATCTATTTTTAACCGATAATTTGATTGGGCGGTATCTCGACAGTACATCAGATCGATTTTACAGTAGTTTACATGCCCAAAACGCACCCAATCACTCGACACATCCCTTTTAAACATTCACATCCAGACCATAAAAAAATCAGCTTTAAAACTCTTCAAATAACGCGTTAGCTCAGCAGTCAATGCTTTTAAAATCTACACCGATTTTTTTTTTTTAATCCCCCAAGACGTGACTGATACAAAACATGTTTTGCTTTACAGTCAATTCAGTGCAACAGCATATACAATCAATGAGCACATATTGATCTCAACCCTATACAAAGTATTCTCCAAAATCAGGGGCGGAACTACTCACATTTTCTTTCAAACCCCCGAAAAAAATCCAGCCACCATTTCCTCGCTTAAACTAATCTTTACCATAGATAAAAATGTTTAATAAATAAAAAATACCACATAGCTGAAGAAAAAACAAATTATTTAAACAAAAATAAATTCCCCGCGTTTGTGCGTGGTGGCGCCACCCTGCAGCGCAAGAAAGCCTCTGATTGGTCGCTTCGAAAGTAGTGCCAGACATGTGTCTGATTTCCCGCGTCGGTGCTCTCTGTTACGTGTGAGGGCTCCACGGCCGCAAGAGAAAGAGTGTAAAATGGCCGGTGGGCCTTGTTGAGTGTTGGATACGGCACTGTGTTCGACTCGCTGCTGTGACCGACACACACGTCCGTCATATTCTCGGTTTGAAAGCAAGGTTGCTACTAGTTGTTGCGACGCAGGAAGGTTCAGTGATCAGTGTTACAAGTATCAAGAGTGATCAAGAGACATTGGAGGATATGGAGAAGCGTATTGAGCTCGAGAAGCGTGGACGGAAACCCGCTGAAGTAAGACAAGCACAGCACTTATTTTTTATTGCGTTCTCGTGTGAAATCGTATGTGCCGCGGGTGTGCGTGCTCGCTGAATCCGCTATGTCTGTCTCTTTTTCTTGCAAGTTTAGAAAAACCGTATGAGCATTGAGATGCAGTTGCGTTTTTTTTTTCACTCAATCTAACGGCTTATTATTTGCAGATTTTGTCGCGACATTGTGAGAGAAAAATCGTGAGAATATGCGATTTTTTTCGAGCGCCAAACCGCGTGGCTTTGTAAATCCACATCAACCTCGCGATGTCGACACGATAGAGAAGCAGCAGCGAAACAGCAGGCAGCGCGCTATACGCTTCGAGGGGAGCTTCGCGACTCTTTATTATGTCCGAGACAAGCGTCTATTTTTTCTTTCCATTTTTTTACATTTTTTTAACGAAAAATTTATAGGTTACTTGTGTGTGTCCCAAGTCCCCGTGCCTTTGGGGGTCTGACATGGCCGGCACGAGGTCTCAAATTTTTTTTTTTTTTCCTGCACGCAACTCCATGATTAGTGCATTATTTTTGTTTGAAAATATTATGATTCTCGGCCTCGACGGTCTCGTTTCCCGGCCGGCCTAGGATCGTGTGACTACTAGTGGAAAAATAATGAAAAAAAAAAAAATCCGTGGGGAAAAAAATGTGGCTCAGGTGGGATTAGTTAATTCAAGTAGGAAAATTTAAATTAACAGAGTGGATTAAAACTTCAAGTCATTTTTCTTTCCACCCTTTTTTTTTTATTCATACAAATATATATCAATTGCTCACGCTTGTATGCATTTTAATTAAAACTTTCAAGGCCATACTGTCCACGTTTTTTTTTTTTCTAATGATTTAAGTGTAATTTTTGTGTAAGGAAAAAATTTTCAAGTTTCTCCTTTGCAAAGTGCACTAAAAAATTCATGGGTCTGAGACGTGCAGCTAATTGCTTTCGCTCAAATGACACATAGATTTCGTTTGCAAGAATTTTTTTTTTTTACTGTCAATATACGATTTATTCTTCCACGAAATTACTTTTCGAATAAAATAAAAAAAATCTATTTAATTGATTTCTCGAGCGTTGAAATGCAAATGAGTTTTAACGCGAATTAATTAATTTTTTAATAACTTGAACAATTTTTTTTTATTTCAATATATATCAGAATATCTCAGAAAAAAAAAAACGTAGGCTGGACTAATATTTAAAATCCTTTGAGTATTCGTAGAAAAATTAAATATCTATAAAATTTTTTTACTCTGGAATTTGGAGTAAATAATAATTGATCTGAAAAGTAAACATCGTGTTGACTAAAATAAAAAAATCGCCCGGAAATGCACATGCATTCCAGTGCACTACATGGCCGATGGTCGAAAGGCGTTTTTACGGGTACTAAATATATTATGTAAATCAATTTGAAGCGTGTCGCGAGTGCTACGGTTTGTGTGTTCCATGTGTCCGCGCCGTGGATTGCGCGTGTGAATCGTCAGAGAGGAATTGTTGGTTGTCGACGCGTCCAAGCCGACATGTTGGTGTTTGAAAAACTGAAAAAACCCGAGTTTACGTGGCTCATAATTATTTCAAATACATTTCCAAGTGATTTCACAAGTATCGCTCAGAAAATGGTCCATTAGACGTGTGATAATCGCAAATAATCGCTCGACAGTGCTCAAGTGTCAGCCACATTGGACGAGTCCATTTTGTTGCCAAGTGGCATTTCCCGCAATTTTTCGTCCACATAATGGCGGATTTTCCAGTTGAAAGTCCCAAAAGTACGTAAATACCTATGGATAATAATTTCCTAAAGGTTTAATCACCTAAATTCTTCAAGAATTTGATAAATAAATTTTATTCAACATGGCTAGATGCATTTTGCGTGGGCGTCAGCCAATGGCAACGTCGTTGCTCAGGGCCGGCACACTCGCGGGCCCTATTACACCCGACATACGCGTGTCTTATCACTGAATGTGTGACATAACAATGATCAATGATAGATAAAAAAAAAAGTAAGGGGAGAAAAATAATTTCGATGCTGCGGATTTGCGGAAACTTGAGATGTTTATGATGCTGTTGATGATAAATATTAATTTATTCAAAGTCAAGGATGCACTGTACTATAAATAATTTTGCATTGTAATTGACGTTATGCAATAAATTAGTTGTCTGAGCAGATTGAAAGCCGCATTGCGCATTTCTACAGTCATTTTCGCTCCCTCGTACATTTTTCCCCCATTGATCCGCTCCTATGCAACGCGCGTTTCATTGCTCAGACCTTGATGAGTATGTCCACGTTGGCCAATCCAGTGGCTAACCATAAAATCTAAGATTAGAGGATGCTCCACTGGGCCATTGATCCACACGTTTACTCGAAAACCGTACAATATCGGCTTTATCATTTTTTTTCGCGCCTTTTTTGCGCAAATTTTCGCTCAACGCGTGTATCCCTGGCATCTACGGTTTTCTCATTAACGTTACACCACCCGTCTTTCGAGTCTCTCGGTGTTCTGCTGCCCCTCTCACCTTTCTCTCTTTTAGTCGATCAATAAAACACAAGCCATCTCTTTGCTTCTGCTTCATTAAAATGTTTTTTTTTTTTTCGTGTGGCTTCTTCTGTTGGACTTTTGTGGCACTGTCTTTAGAAATGAAGGAATGAATTGAAAAATTTTCGAATATTTTTTTTCAGTTAAAAAAACATATTTAATTAATTTTTGAAGGTTTATGTGTATTAATTTGTTGTATTTCTGTTTCAGATCAAGGATTTCGTGCTGGACAATTGTCGGAGTACAAGTATCGTTGGCCTTACAGATGAATTTGTGGCTCTAGAGTCACTGAGTCTAATTAATGTAGGTCTTACGAGTCTCAAGGGCTTTCCAGTGCTTGAAAATCTACGAAAATTGGAGCTGAGTGACAACCGAATTTCTGGGGGATTGTCAGTGCTCAGCACAAGTCCAAAGTTAACTCATCTAAATCTCAGTGGAAACAGAATTAAAGATCTCGAAGCACTACAGCCATTGGTAAGCACTTAATCTCTGGGTCTAACTAATTAATATTATGCAAACTAATTTTGTTTTTTCTTTTACAGAAAGGATTTAAAAATCTCAAAAGTTTGGATTTATTTAACAATGTTGCTACAGCCATAGATAACTACAGGGAGAAAGTGTTTAATCTCATCCCTAGTCTGAAATTCCTCGATGGGTAAATTTTTTGGTCGAAAAGATGATTGCGTGGCTTTTTTCTTTACTGATTTGGGTTTTTTTCCGAGTAGATTTGATATGCACGAGGTCGTTGAGGCGAGTGACTCGGATGGTGATGCCAGTGACGATCAGAATGGCAATGAAAATGATGATGAAAGTGAGGAGGACAGCGACGATGTATCGGAGGAGCATAGTACTGACGATGACGAGAATGACGACTATCCAGACGGTGATGGAGATGCTGATGATGCGGCTGAATACGGCAATTCAGACGGTGTCGATGGAGAACTATTTGGTGGTATGTATTCAATCAAATTTATTACATTTTTTTATTTTTAATTGGGAAATCACATCGTTTCATGAATTTTTTCAATGGGATAATTTTTTACAGACAAAAATTTCGAAATCTGAGTTATGCAGATTATATATATATATATATATATAAGGTTTAAAACGGTTTTTTGTGACGTTTGATGAGAAAAAATTTTTTTTTTGAAAAATTTTCGACATAAAACACCCCTTGGAAATCTGGAGGTTTTTGTGATTTTTTTTTAGTTTTTTACTGATAACTCGGTAACTAAGAGAGATAGAGAAAAATGTTGCTCTAGTTAAATTATTGGAAAAACAATTCTTTACAAAAAATGTCAATTAAATTTTTTTGATATTTTGCGTTATTTTCGAGATATTTTGAAAAATAAGAATTTTCAAAAATTAATAATATCTCGAAAACTGAGAGAGATACAAAAAAACTTTATTCTACATTTTTTGTAGGAAATTTAATTCTCGATCATTTATGTTTAATAATATTTTTTGATATTGCGCTTATTTTTCTAGTTATCGTGAAAAAACTGAAAAAATCACAAAAATAACAGTATTTCCAAGGTATATGCCTCTTTAAAAATTTTTCAAAAAAAAAAAAACTTTTTTATCGCTACCAAATGTCCTAAAACTCATTTTCGACACATTAATATATGTTTAACAAATAAAAACTACCTACTGTTAGTATCAAGTGTGATTTCTCTCTTTAAAAAAAATTATAAATTAATGATACGAGTAAATAAACATAAAAAAATTCTTAATACAGATGCAGTTCGTCCCCAAGGGAAGAAAAGAAAACACGAAGACGATGCAGAGCCGGGGAATTAAAATTTCCAACAATGAATCTGGATCAAGTCGAATAAGAATAAAATTCGTATATAAATATTAACAATAATTGCGCCGCCGAGTGAGAACAGCTGGGAATCAAACTTTATTGACCGACCAATGTCAGACTACAGGTTAGTGGTGTGAATTTATCAGTAAAACTTTGATCGAAAAGAATAAAAAAAAAGAAACTAAATAATAATAATAATAATAAATAAAACAATGAGAAATAAAGAGAAAAAAAAAATTATGGAGCAACAAAATACAAACGACAGGGATTATACGTTGCGAATTTTTTAATATGGAAAAACAAAAAAATGAGCGGGATAAAGATAAATAGGGCCGCATTCCAGCTCGACCCAACACGTTTTAGTTGCACTAACGATATTTTATATAGAGTATATAGAGTTAGGTGAATAGTATGACGGGAGATTAGATGTTGATCGACTCTGAAAGAACGATAATTAAGAAATCCTGCAGTTATAAAACAACAACCGAAGGGATTTCACTTGAAGGAGCGTATTTGTCTGTTAGCTCCAGTCGGCCAAAGGCTGGTCATGCTGGAATGCAGCCGTCGTTAATCAGTACTAAGATTACATAAGTTACATTTTAAATACATTATTATTGTACCGTGAATTAAGTGTAATGCAAAACTAAAAAAAAAAATGAGGATCAAATTTTGTACAGGTTTACACACCCATACAATAATCAAGGTGAATTGTGCGACGGTAATTTTTGGGACAGAAATACGATTGAAATTGTGATGATAATATTCATCTAATAATTTTTTGGGAAACTGAGGTTAAAGATAATAATTTTTATTTGTAATTGAAATATCTTAAAACTTAAAATTGTATAGGAAATTTGAAATTGTTAAAAAAAAATCGAAAGAAAATTTTTCTTGTAATTTTATTATTTTTTTTTATGTTTAAAGAAAATCGTGTTTTTGAAAAGAAAAAAAAAAAAAAAACTAGATTTTTAACCTTGCCACAGTTTCCTGCAAAAAAAAAGAAAGAATAAACAGTCAATCTCGCTCGGCGATTGGTCGGCAGTCAAATAATTTACTTTTATATTTATTATTAGATTCAAAATATGCTAGATAATCATGATCAGCACGAAAATAAAAAAAAAATCGCGAATTTATTTTTTAATCGCTCAAATCGTTATTTGTTGTCTCTATTTCGTTTTTTTTTTTTTCTTTTTAATTAATTTAGAAACATGATCTCTACAACAGATCAATGTGCGCCTACCAAAGCGTCAATAAAAAATTATTATAAATAATTTGTTTTAATGATAATAATAATTATATAATTGTCTTTAAAGAGTGAAAAAAAAATTTCAGGATTATTATTATTTTGATTACGCGAATGTAGAAATAATTTTCTAAAGCCCATTAATTTAATTTCTGTCCCAAAATTTTTGATTGTACTCATCACCCTCCCCACCTTAACGTGTATTACGTTATCATTTATTATGGGTTTTAAAAATATATTAAAAGAAAAAAAGAAATTAATTAATTAATTAATAAAACAGCAAATATCAAGAATATGAACCAGCAACAACAACAAAAAATCCTAGCTATAATGATGAGAAAAAAAAAAAAAGAAGAAAAACTGGCGATTTGAACGTTAATATCAGATGATTAAATTGAGGCGATCGACGATAAAAAAAAAATTAAATGTATGAAAAAATTAGATTGTTTAGTTAATGGTAAAGACTGTGACTGCTAGGCAGAACTGACTGCAAAATTGGACGAACAGTAGCGAGAGAAAGAGTGGATGGTGTGAAATCGAGAGTAATGATGTAAGAGAAAGGGTTGGTTTTATAAATAAATAAATAAAAATGAGGAAAAAAAAATGAATAAAAGTGAAAAAAAGCCGAAAAAAAATAAAATAAAATAAAAACAATTATGGTAGAGTCGAGGACCTGGCGCGACCTTGCTGCCAGATTGGTTATGGCCTTATCCAATTTTTCCAAGACTTTGAAATGCAAATTTATCTTATAGGTACCATGAGTAAATGTACGTGTACAGGTCCAATTTCTGTAAATTCCCTCTATATTTGTGTTATTGCGATTTGCGCGGCGAAAATAATTTTAAACAAAAAAAAAAAAAACGTGATAATTGGAAAAAAAAAAATATCGATGTTTAAATGTGAATGTAAAACAAAATTTTCCGCGCATTTCGCGACACACAAGCAAATTTGTGTCAATTATAATTTATGAAGATAACAATGAAAAAAAAAAAGAAAAAAATTACTAGAAAAAAAAAAAGAGAAAACATGCGATCAGTTGATTTTAAAATCAAATTTGTCTTCTTGTAGTTAAAAAAAAAACCTGTGTGTAATCTCTCTGTCTTTTTTCTTTTTGTTTAAAAAAATTTTTACCATAAAATATTCTCGTTTATTTTGAGCAATTCTCTTTGCTAAATAAGGAGAAATAATTTATTAATAAAACCATTATAAATCTAAACCCTTCACTTTTATATCTCAGCTCCATCCATTAGATATTTTTTTTTTTTATTTGTGTTTTTTTAGTTGACGCAAAAAAATCGACTATTTTTGTTTTTTTTAGGGTTTCGATTAGAAAAAAAATGATAGTTTATAATGTTTTAAGAGTATTTTAAAATACAAGTATTTTTGAAATCTGTAAAAATAGTTAAAATGTGGTTGTAAAAAATTTTTGTATTTTTGTAGATTTCAAAATTCGTGAGTGATCTCGCCAAAAATGCTTGTATCAGATTGTTTTTTTTTTTAGAGGACACTTAAAATATGAAAACCGAAATAATCGATATTTTTTTGTGCCACCCTAATGTTTACAAAAAATGAATTTTTTTTCAGGTAAATGTAGTAACAAGATTTTGAATTTTCCCGCCATGCGTGAGACAGCGCGACGCGCGGACGATTTGAAAGTTAATCAAAATGGCCGCGGTGCAAAGTCGGAGATTTCCAGTATCTCACGGCAGTTCCTTGAGTGCACTTGGTCCGCGTTTGGTGTTAGTGCTGAAAAGTCGCTGGGACAAGTCAAGAGTGATTATTTATTTGAGAAATAAGTGAAGCGGTTAAAGTACAACGTGCGTGACAAAATGGCTGAGAGTAAAGGTGCGTTAATAGCCAAGACAGTGCAAAAACATGCCGGCAGGGCCAAAGAGAAGGTAAGTTTGTGTCTTTCACAAATATATATTATATTACTAAGCTTGCGCGTGATTTTTATAACCACCAGATTTTGCATTCGCGTGTCACACACGCAAATATTTACCAATTTATCCCACTCTGTGGTATTTACTGTGATCGAGTAGATATACCACAGATAAGTTTGTCGATAGGTTAGGCTCGAACATTACCCGGAGATTTGACATTTACTCGTGCAAAAAGCCGCGGTATTCAAAGCCAATGTTTTTCCATCCGGAAATTCACAAACTCTTCGTTTCCCGCACGTACAGCTTCAGTGCTTACATAATCATCAAAGTCTGTGCGCACCTAAGTATTATGCAGCTCTCAGTTTCGTTTTAAAATGACAATTACTTATGCAACTTGACTGACCATGTCAACGCCGGGGACATGCGGTTCTTTTTTTTTACTACTTTTAAACTCCTGACTGATGTCGAGTGTGATTAATCGAAGAAGAAATTGTACACAGGCTGTGTAATAAATTGTTCTTTGGTGTCTCAGCACTTGACTGTCTTGTCGCATAGACCCTAAAATAAATTCTTCCATCTCCACATAGCTATTCTATTTTTCGACGATTGTCCGGCTGAAGCCGGGGATATAGTCTGTCGATAACATATTTTACTCGGGGCAAATTTTCCCCGGAAATTCCAACGAAAATAACAAACTCACTTAGCACGAGCAAAAAAAACATCCGTGTCGTCACACTAAACTTGAAATATCTCGATAACCATGACACCTACGAGGATTATTCAGAGAACCTTTTTTACAGAGAATTTTCTTAGCTACAAAAAAGGTCCTTTAAGAAAATACTCCATCTATCACTATTTTCCAGATATTGATATTAAAACAATTTATATTAATTTCATGAGTCCACTTAGAGCGAAAAAATTATCTTCGTACTAAACTTGAAATATCTTGAAAACAGTGACATCTACGTTGTTTTTTTATTTAACCTTTTTAATAGAAAATTTATCAAGCTACAAAAAAGGTCATGTGGAAAAATACTCTATTTATCATTGTTCTCCAGATATTTCATATATTAAAGTGATTAACTCTGTCTCCTGGATTTTCCGCGGAGAAAAATAACATTGAGCAAGACTGTTGGCTTGAAATGTTCACATTGGATCACCTATAATTCCACAGCACTCTGCCACATGCATTCGCAGAATCTTAATACGGTTATACGAATACAGCCGTCACGTGCGGTGCATGCGGGCGAGTGCAGTCACACACACTCATCCGAGCGCGAGCAAGAGATCTATCAGCTAAATGGAAAAGCGTGTCGAACAAGTAGTAGAGTTGGAAGCGGATCAAAATGGGAAAAGACGCGTTTTGTTAAGGAAGAAAAGCGTGTCACACAAATGAACGCGTTGAAATCATTGAGCATGTATTTTATTGGAGAGAAAATTGATTGCACAGCAACGGGTCATTGACATTTATATGAGACGTAATAATTACAAGTAGCGTACAAATTGGGTGAACCGGAAGTGCGTGGGTATGTTGGGTATATTCCAGGTGATGCTGTCATGCGTCCCACGTATGTAGATTTATTTTTTCTTGACGATTTAATTATTCTAAACAATTTGGGAGAGGTCCTAAGTAGGCAAAGAGGAAAAATAAATGGCTTGTTGACGTGCATCGTAATTCGTAGGTGCTTCAATCGAGTGGGGATGCTATGCGCCGTAACAGTCCTTATCTCGTCGAACCGGTCTGTGCTTTTACCGCGCGCGCGGTCCCCGACATTTCCCCCTCTTCGCCGCCGACACTTTCGGTAAGGCCCCCCGGCCTCAAGTATATATATGTGTGGTGTATAAAAAAAAAGGGCTTTTGATCGCGCGGACGCTCATGGCTCACAAATGCGCACGGCGATAAAATGATTTGTCCGTTAGAGACGTGTGTAATCGGGTCGAAAGACGCGTCGTTTTACTGGCAACCGGTTTGTACGGTTTTGCGCACATCGCGCGTGTGCCCCACGTCGCCTTTAGAGCTTTGTACACCTTCCCAATTGTATGGGGCTGGAATATAAGACAATCCAGATATTTTAATGCCATGACGGATTTTATATTAAAAGAAATCTATGGTTGGAAAGTTTTAGTTTTTTTTTTCTTCGATTTATGCTGGGGGAAAAAATGAATTCAAATACCGTTCGTGCGCATACATAAAATACTGCAATCTATTCAGACATTGTATACCGGCTTGGAAATTATTTCCGTCACTCTATTAACTAGCAGTGAGATATTCTTTAGCAATATTGACTATACGGTAAATATATTCTTACTATTATCATATGATAAGTTTAAAAATTTTACGAATTCTATTGGAAAAAAAAATTTTTTCACTCAGAAATTTTTATTAGTCCGTAAAATAAATTTTATAAAAAATTACTTTGCTGTTGGGTGTTTCTAGTAAAATTCTAAAAATAAATTCTAATAAATTTTAATAAAATTTTCGAGAATTGAGTAAAAAAAATTTCAAAAAAATTGAAAATATTAAAATTGTTATGATAAAATTTATGTTTTTTTTTTTTTTAGTGGAAAAATATTTTTTTATGAGGGAAAAAATTTTAACTATTGTATTTTGATTTTTATGGATGAGAAAATTTTTTTAGGGGGTGAGGAAAATGCGTTAGGGCAAGTGTTGTTATTGTTTTAGGTATTTTAACAGTTGGAAAAAATAGTTGTGGGAATATTTAAATGAATTTCCAAAGGGAAGTAAGTGAAAAATTCATGCAAAAACGAGAATCGTGTGTGTCTTCAATATACATTCACGCACCTCGACTCTTCCCGTTACTATTCTCGTCACCGGACTCCCGGGGACTGCGACAAGTCGGCAAATATATCTGCTCGCGTGTGTCCTAGCCTAGTTGATCATGTATACCATGAAAGTTGGAGCAGCTGACCGAGAAAAAGCGTGGTCACACCCTCGCTCGATTTTTCGCCCTGAACTCTGAAAAAGAAGGGAAAAATGTACAGCTGCAGGCGGGGCATTCTTAGGGCTTTTTTCCCTAGCCTCTCAAAGGCCAGAAAAATGCGTTTGAAATTGCCCAAGGCCTCTATGTTGTATACTTACACTTGGTACTTTCAAAACTGTGTATATGTGTGAGCTAATTCGCACTGCGTGTGTTTTCTCGGCGTGAAAAGGCAGTGTAAACAACTTTATACTTGGCAGTATAAATTATTTTATTAGAGGAAGTATAAGCCCGAGAATATACAGTTAATAGAATCATTCAAGTGTGCTCTCTTCGCGATGAAAATGGTTTCACTATGTGTACACATTTTTTTCCGTAGACTGCGATTACGAATTCATGCATGTTCATTGCATCGCGTTCCAGTAAAAGTAGTTTAACTCTGGAGAAATGCCGAGTATCGGTTTATCAAAGCCTTATATAAAATTTTTTAAAAAGTGGAAAATTGTACTATTTCGTGGTAATGTTGAATCAATTTCTTTGATCGGATTTTTTTTTTTTCTTACAATTTATTATTCTATTGAAGAGTTTGAAAGATTCCTTTATAACTAGTTGAAATATAATATGTTTAAAATAAAAAAAAATTTTTAGACAAATTCTAAGTTCGTTTTTTTTATGAAAAAAAAAAAAAATTCGACAACAAAAAAGACGGTTTTATGCTTACAGTAGAATTTTTTACGGGTAATCACTTGAAAAAATTACTTGTTTTGTGTTATAAAAAAATTTTACATGCAGTAAAATAATCAGTTTTATTAAATTTTTCAATAAAAAAATGTCTATCGTTGAATTTTTGATGGAAAAATCATTTTTTTTTTAAAAGTTATTGGGTTTTGCGAGTATAAAAAAAATTATACGCCGTCATATTCGCCCCACGTCCAGGAGTAACTATAGGAATTTTATTATAAATATTAATTGTTGAGAATTCCACGTTTAAATTTATGTAGAACTAAATTTATTCAACGATCCACTCGGATTTTTTTGATTGATATTATGTCAAGGAATTGAAAGAATGTATATGCATGCATAAAATATTTAAAATCACGTTAAAAAATCAGTAAGATTGGAAATTTGTACATCATCGTTCATCTTGGAACAATAAAAACTCGGGAATAACTGACAGCGTGGACGAAAGTATTGATTTTTCTATGCCTGCTATCTTATCAGTGCATACGTCAAAGATATAAAAAAGTAATTAAACTCGAGTTTATCGGACTTCCCCACGAAAATTGTCAGTTTTTCCCGGGTTTTCGGCCAGTGAGGACGTCTCTACATGTGCAGAGTAAAAACTATTGCATTAAACTCAAATGAAAAATCAATTTTTAATTATTTTTTCAAATTAAAAAAAATAGAAATCGGATAATAAAGCTTCTCCCCGATTGTTGCAAAAATTTTTTTTTCATCGATATTCAGTACCCGAAAAACTGTATAATCGATTGATTGAAAAAAAAAAAAACACAATTTTTTTAACCAAAATTTCAACTGTTAATAGTCTTTTAGACGAAAAAAAAAAAATTAATTGTCGATTATCGCACATCTCTTATATGCTTTTTTTTTTTACAACACTTAAATCTTCATTTAAAAAAAATTCTATATGTCCTACTTTTTTTATTTTTCGGGTTATTTTAAATCGCTCTTCAATATCTCAGGTCATCAACTTAACGTCTTATTTTTTTTTTTTTAAATCAGTTATAAGAATCAATGATTTATTTTCATTTTTTACAACTGTCCAAAATTTATTTTTAATCTAGACTCGATTCTGATTGCATTATATCTGTGATTGCATTTTTCCCGACATTCAATTTGACTTATTATATTGTAGAAATAAATTAAAAATTTTTTTATAACAATAATTAAATTTATTTTCGTATAAAAACAGAAAAAATCTTTGTTTTTCGCTATATAAGTAGTGGTTGATGACCGGTCCGAAGTTAATCCTGCATGCTGGCTGACTTCCAGCAAAATTCTAACGTGTGTATTTATACAGAATGGCGCACGGTAACTGCAGATGAGAGTAGATGTCCGCGTTAGAAACGTGTGGAGACAAAAAATTGCTCAGAAAAAACCAATTCTTTTTTTTTTATTTTTACGTCACATATGTTCATCAGCTGCACGCGGGTTATATACGCACAATGTATCGTTTCGATTTAATGTTTTAAATATTCTAGATTCTTCATTCTTTTATCTTGACACAATTAATTAATAATATGCATGAAATAATTAGCTTAATGAGCGCTGCGCATAGGCTGCGATCTTTTTCGTTCGCTCATGATGTGGGCTGATTTCTTGCACTTGATGCAAGTATAATAACGGTATAGGCTCGAGAGAGTCAACTTGCATTCAGTGCTCTCTGATGGCCGACGGCAAGTGCAACACCCGTTGCATACCCAATGTGCGAGCACACAGAGCGCAGGAAGTTGCAAGACGTCGTCGGTGCTTCGCTATATACTTACTACTTGGCTCATCGTCATGATGTTCGCCTCAGTCTCGCGGAAATAAAATGTCACATCGCGTTCACTTGATTAATACGTGTATATAGACTTGTATTTAATTATGACCCTGGACAAATTGTATCAGGCTTCATCAATTTGATAAGATAATTAGTCTTTTTAATCGATTTATATGATTAATCATTTTATATTGCTGTAATTTATCAGTTTGATTAATTTTAATATCTAGAATTTATCTGGTCGTATTCATTATGTCTATGTTTTTTGCACGAAATATCACTTGGAGAGGAAAAAGTTTTAAATAAAAAATATTCCATTTTAAATTATCTATTAAAAAGGTTCTTAGATTTTTTTTGAAAAAATTAATAGTTTAGTCAGTAGCGCATCTTGAAGTTCCTAAATACTGATGTGTATAGATTTCTCTGGATCATTTTGAGGCTCAGTACTAGCTAAATTAATTGTTTTTTCGAAAAAACTCTGAGAATCTTTTTGATAGATAATTAAAAATAAAATAATTTTTATTTGAAACTTTTTTTTCTGGAAATGATATTTTTTGAGAAAAATTGATAAAAAACAAAATTTTTTTTATATTTGTGAATAATTGAAATGTGTCGATAAAAAAAGTTAGTTATTAAACCCAAGGACAAATTAAGGTTGGAATTTATGCAGAGTAAAAATGCGCGTATTTCAAACTGTTAACAGGTGATAAGAAGCCTCACATCATCGTGCAGTTCTCGCGGTGTTTTTTTTTTTTTTTCGTCATTTCGTTACAACGAGGTCACGACCCAGTTTTAACCACGTGTCTCAACTATTCTCAGCTGTCTAGACTGGTCAAAGATCGATACTTGAATCTTCCCACCAATAGATGAAACCCAGAAACGTGTATTATTTCTATGAAATAAATTATCTAAACATTATTATTGCTATGGATTTAAATAGCTGCAGGGTAAAATAGAAACATTGCGCAAAACCTTCTCTTCAATACGTAATACCATTGATTTGCATCTGTTAGTTGTTCGATGGCTTGAGGGGCTATGAAATGAACAATTCTGATAATATATAAACCTGAAATATCCTGAGAAAAATGCATTTAAAAAAAAAAAACTGTAAAACTGACAAAAAATATTGATTTTTATTCCTAAAAAATTTTTTAAAAATAAATTTAACAATAAAATAATGGGAGAAATAATAAAAAACATTTTTAAAAATTTTTTTCATTGAAAAAATCAAGAAATTTTGTGATAATAATTTTTTTTTTATTGAAAAAAAAATTTTTTTCACTGATTAAAATTTTTTTTGTGATCAATGAGGGTTGAAGGGTGTATAGAATTACATGGCGGGTTTTTTTCCGGTTGATATCGAGTGTCAAAATATTTAGTTAATTTTTTTTTTTCGATGCTATAGTTGGTCGAAAAATTAAAATAAACTCATGACTTCCGCGGAACAGTTGGTGAATATATTCGCAGTGTTGCATATATGTAATCCAATCGGGTGGGGGATAACTGTGAATGATAATTCGCTGGCCGGACGAGAGGATAATTGACCTTCACTCGAGTGTGCGGTTGTGCATTTACCTTGATGCTGTACTGCTGTGTGTGCAATCGCCTCTCTCGTGACTCGACCAAATCTCTGTCAATGGAATTCAATTGTCGTCAACTTGAAATTTTAGTTGTCTACAATTTTTAAAACGTCAATTGTCTCTTGAAAATTCATTAAAAATTTATATGAAAAAAAAAAATTCTATATAGAATTATTTATGGCTTCAGTTTCACTTTTTTCCACACTCAAGTATGAACTAATTAAATCAACCTCCAAGCGCTTAATTCACTTTATTACGCAATTTTGGGTCACTATCACTCGATAAATATTTTAATTTTTTTTTAAACTAATTCTAACTATCTTTAAAATAATTATCGTAAAAAAATCGACAAATTTCATCTTTAAAGTTATAAAAATAAAAAAATTTTTTATATGGATTATTTAATTTTTGATTTTTATAATTTTTTTTTTTTTCATACAGAATTTTATTTTGCTTTAAATTCATCTGGGACATTTTTTTCAAGGTTTTCGGATTTTTCATTTACAGTGCAAAATAGCTTTCATCACACATGTGACCCTAATAAGTTGGTGTTATTTGAAAAGCGCTTATCAACAGAGGTCAGAATGACTGTACAACTCGACAAGTGCAAGACCCTAGTGACCTCAATAATCCCAAACACCTGGAAAACCTTGAAAAAAAATCCTAAAGTTGAATAATTTTTTTTTTAACAAAAAAAACTCTTAAAAACTGTCATTTTTACTCAATTTTGACGTTCTAACGCACCGCTCAGCTATTAATCAATCGTGATCTACCATATGCCATTCAATGTATTTTGACGCTCGAAAGACGCTGAAACTAACCTGTCACTCGAGCGAAGTAGTTCGCCAGGGATAACTTGAAAAAACACTCAATTTTGATCAATTTTACCGTTCAGCGGAAAAAGCTGACAAATTTTGCGTTATAAATAGGGGCTAAAAAAATTTTACCGAATTTTTTTTCTGTTATGAAAATTTCTCATGAATTGACAGTAAAAAGACGGAGGGCATTGGATTAAATTTATTAGACTTAAATTTGTACATCTTTATTTATTGCTTGATGTGCACAGTATCTGCTGCACCTAAAACGTCGTCGTCGTGACGAGACTCGGCAGAAGCCACTCCTTCGTTTCTCTGTCCTATTACACGTACTTGTGTGCTAACATCGCAAAAAACACACGCGTGTGTGTGGATTCTGATGATAATAATTCATCGAGGGAAAGTTGATCTATTGATTTAGAAGCTCCGTCAAGGGAGAATTCCCCGATTTTTCTCTTGTTTTTTTTTCGAGATTTCGAAGTTGGGGGCCGTGGAAAAAGGGGGAATTTCCTGCTCTGACGCACGCATGTGTACGTTGAAACGGTATCCACATGTGTGTACATGATTAAAAGTCCGGGTAGCGTAAGTTTCGGGCATTCCTGACCGAACGGGACATCTTCCCGTATCCGACGGACACGCGTACACGCAATGAGTTCCGTTAGCTCTGGCTGTGCGCGAGATGTGTTTTGCCTTTGCTTTTACCTTCGGTGTGTCCTCTCACGGCAAAAAATAAATATTCTTCGGACTGTAACTCGCGCATCCACCGTTTCTTCTCGCTCGATTTGCTTCTCGTGTATTTTCACGATACGAGTATAGACACACGCATAACGGCTCGCATTTGTGACACAATATTTCATCCATTGACTGGTTACAACTCTTTTTATCACTTTGAGCAGTAGAAAATTAATCCATGGCTAATTTTGTTAACTATTTTTTAGATTTTGGTTTTTTATATGCCATTCGATGGTTTTTTACCTCCTCAATACGCTAGGCACATCCTTTCAATCGGGCGAGGTCATCCAGGGGGAGAAAACACGAAGAAATAGTCATTTTTGGTGGATTTTTACCTTTTTACGTGCCTTTCAATGGGAAGATATTGATGGATTTTGGTTTTTTATACGCCATTTTTTAATTATAAATTTTTCCTGTCGTTGTAAAAATGATTGAGTTGAATTTTTTTAGCTCATTCAGTGATTAAACATCATGCGCGTCACTTACGTTAATTACAGTGTGACATCGAAGAATTCCAGACGATTATATCATTCTACCCAACACCTGTTTACTGCAATATAATTAATTCTAATAATATAAATAATTTTCTTTATTTTTACAATTTAATTAAATTGTTAAAAATATTTTTTTTTCAACATTTTTTGACGTTTTAATTTTTTTTTTTCATGACTGCACTATTTTTTCAAATTTTTTTTTGGAAGATCCAGAATGTTAGATGATAAATTAAAAGTAGAAAAAAAAATTTTTTTTGTCATTAAAAAAATTCGGATTAATTTTTTAAAAGACTCATTTGTGTTTTTTTTGGGTGGAATGAAATTTATTTGTAGTATTTTTTAAGGATTAGTTGGGATATATTGAGGAAATATTTGAAATGAATCGAAGATTTACGGTAAAAGTACCTCGAGATTGGCCATAACACTTGAGTTAGGCCTCGCGCTCGGCCCGGTTTTCTTGTTCGAGAGGTTGATGTCCGAACCTCGCGCCAACATTCCGATTCTTCGCTCCTTCCTGGTGGTCTCTCGCAAGTTATATATCCCATCTCCTCTCTCACACTCGTGTAGTTCTTCTCAGATCCCCGCGGGACTGTCAATTCACGTCGACAAATGCCATCAACAATATAGTTTTTCTACATCAAGATAGTATATTTTCTTCAAAGCTACGGGAAAATGTCGTACAAATTGTTCGGTTTTTTTTTTTCACAGCATGCTTCATTACTCTGTTTTATCTTTTTACATTCCAAAAACAACATATCTGAATTGCTTGAAAATCGACAGGAAGGAAGAAAAAACAATTATCGACACTTCCATACTCTGAATTTTTGTTTTTTTTTTTTTTGCATTCAACCAGGGATTTAACATAGTTTTATCAGATTAATTAAATATAATATAGTCGAGTGTATTTTGCAGAAGTTTGAAAATTAATTGGGTGCAATTTTAGTTATAAGTTATAAAACAATACCACGTTTTTTTTTTTTTTTTTTCGGCAATATAAATTTTTTATGACACGTTAATTGTGTTATTGGAATATATTTTATGCTTTCTCTTTGAAAATATAGAAGGAAGTATGTACAATGCGTATAGCAAGTGTCTGGAACGAGTTAAAACCAGGTCGTAGAGTTGCACAATAATAGATGTAAGCGCCTCGTGGTTCATTAATAGATTCAGAGAGACCAGAAGTTATTTTTGAGAATGTGAGACGATTTTTTTTTACTTTTTGCAACGAGTTCAATACTGTTTGTACATATTATATGCGTGTAAATATTTTTTTTGTTCACCTGTTTCAGTTTTTTTTTTTTTTTTTTATATTTGTACAGAGTAAAATAGTAAATATTTTATTTCAACCGTTTTATCACAGTTAATATAAAAAAAATCTTGTGTCGACGCATTGTTGTGTTATTTTTTACATGAATATTTCTCAGCAAAATTTAATATATTGTTATTTACTGATTTTTAAATGTTTCTGTTTTAAATAGTACTGTGTTTCAATTGTTGTTTTTTTTTTTTTTTTTTGCTGATTTTATGTACTAGATGATGTGCTGCTTTCTATAGACAAAAGATGTGTCGAGCTGAGTAGATTTTAGTTGGGAACTTGAGATGCTGTGTGTAACGGCTGCTGAAATTGCAGCTGCAAAAACTTGAACGCAGCATAGAAAGGAAGTTGATAGAGTATTTATTCTTAAATCAAATCAAATGTGATGAAATATTGTATTTATAGATTTTTAAAAAGAGTTTTATGATTGAAATTTGATTTAGATATAAATATAGCAGTGAAAATGTGGTATGAAAAAAAGGGTTTGGGGAAAAAGTATAACGAGAATTGATATGGTTCATGAGAGATGATCTCTTAGGCACACCCCACCGTTATACATTGATAAACACGACCTTCCGGCACGCGGGAAAGTTAAAACCCGTATGTCGATACCCGCAGGACAGGAGGAATTCCGCGGTTTTACCGCACCGCCATCAGGAAGATAAACCGCAAGCTACTCGTCTAGGTCGATTTCACCTGTAAAAATTCACGGAAAAACCTCAATTAAATATTCAAATCAACTTTTGCTACTATAAATCAGTATCTATAATCAATAAATAACACATACATTGCGCATTTCAATTCAAAATATCGTATAAACAGTTATTTTGGTGCTTTAAACCAAAATATCTTTCTAACTACTAAAGATAGAAATTTTTATCAAGAGATCATTTTTGTAGAGAATTTTATTAACTACAAAAAAGGTCTTTAACAAAATTTATCCAACTTGCATCCTTATCGAGATATTGGCAAATAAAAAAGTCTCAATTTTTTCAATCGAAAGATTTTATAAAAAATTATCTTTATTTTTTAAATCGAAATATCTTTATAACTACTAAAGATAGAAATTTTGGTCAAGAGATGTTTTTTGTAGAGAATTTTATTAGCTAGAAAAAAGGTCCTTAACAAAATTTATCCTACTTGCATCCTTATCAAGATATTGGCAAATAAATGTTTTTTTTTTGGTTTTATACACATGCAATGTATAATAATAAATAAATAACGCGGATATTTTAAAATCTTGATATGTCCAACAAATGAAAAAATTAGAACCGTTAATCGATCTGAGGAAAATATGTAAAAAAAGTGTTTACGTAGGGATATATAAGATGCAGTTGAAGAGAGAAAACATTTATAGATAAGACCGCGTGCGAGAGGATGGTTGATCCGTTATCGTTGATACTTGGCCGGCATAGCCGTGTATTAATTTGCGACGCCTACAGCCAGAATAAGAGAAAGATATCCAACTAATATATATAACATAGTAGTTAATACGTATATGCATAATACTCGAGAATTTCTGTTTCATGCTGTACACTCTATACACAAGCGTAAGTTATGTTAAATGCTTAACGGTATATACGTGGAAACGTGTTGTGAGAACAAAAACATATCGCCACCTTATACTAAGTGTGCATACTCTGTAAACAATTTTCAAAATACTCATAAATTTATTAATTTTAACGTTTTCTTCCTGCAAATTCTATCACGAAGTCGAAAAAAATCTATAATATATTTTTTTTTGATTAATTAAATTCATATTTTACTCTTAATACCTTTTTTCAAACTGATTTAGAATTTTTTATAAAAATATTACATAATTATCACGTGTCTAAAGGCGAAGGAACGTTTTGTCAAAAAATTCAGATTTTTCTATTTCCTAATATCTTGATAAAAATACAAGATAAGTAAATTTTTATAAGAACCTTTTTTGTAGGTAATAAAATTCTCTACAAAAAAGGTCTTTTGTGAAAAAATTCTATCTTCAATAGTTTAGAAGATATTTTGATTTCAAATAGCAAGATTGTTTTTTATACACGCCTTTTTTTTTTGGGATTTTAGTCATGCAAGATGAAAAAAAAAAAAGAAATTGGAAATTAAATAAGGTAAAAAATTAACAACTTTCTCTAAAAATACTTTGAAATTTAATATATTTAATTTCTTTTTTTTTTTTTATTGAAAAAAAAAGTTATAGACAATTTTCGTGAAATTTCCATTAACCCATATTTCATTTTCTAATTATTTTTTTTTGCCACCACAATATGTGATTAAAGTTTATATACTTTGATTAGTTGGGATTCGTAGCACGTGGCGTCGATCCATTCATCCATCAAATCGACGTTATTTATCCGTGAAGCAAGAAAATAGCGTCTCTCTCATCGTTAATACACTCTGGAATGGTGGATGGCGTTATACGTCTGTCAGCGTGTAATTTATTCATTTAAAATACGGGATAAATCATTTGTAAATCGAATTACCTAAGTATTTAAAATAGCTTGATGCGGTATTTTAAATGAATTTTTTGCTGCATGATGAAATGTCACACTGCGATGCGGCAAAAAGGAAGTATAACGAACTATAGTAGCATTACTGCAAACAAGTGATAAAAGTGTGTATCATGTGAAATTGGATGTTGTCCAGATAGGGAAAAAAGCCTCTAAAGTGCCTGGATATTTTTTTATTTATCTTCCCCAGTGTTGGACGCGGTTTGAGACAAAATGGAGCCAAGAGACTGCGATATAACTGCATACATATAAGGCCAATCATGGTCATCGCCCACACATTAGATGTCGACATTGAACACGCCCACTTTGGAGAACTTTGGACCAACGAATTTTACAGCCAACCCATTTAGAATAACAAATAACAACTAGTTTTCTTGTAAAAATAATAAAAACTAACATTAAAATCTATCATAAAAATGTTTCTTCATTAATATCTCAAGAATAATTGATTTTATGGTTTTTTTACACTGGATATTTTTTATAGATCGTGAATTAATCTTGAAAAAATATTCAGACAGAAATTTTTCTAATCCCTATAGTTTTTGAGTTATTTACAAAAATATAATGTTACATTTTTCTACATTTTTTCAGGTCTATTATATTACTGAGTGTTTTTATTTTGCAAATATCTTGAAAACTTTGAGGTTTATGAAATTTTTGCTTATAATATTTTTTGTAGCCCTTGAAATTTTCTATAAAAAAGGTTCACGGTAAAAATTACATAACTGTTATAGTTTAAGATATATTTGCGAGTGAAAAAATTTTTATAATTTAATAATGCTTAAAAATGAGTTTTTTTCTTTTTTTTTTTCATCTTAAAGATTGAATTTTTTATTAATGTTTTTCTTGCTCTTTTTCTGTTGCAGTTTCTTCAAAATCTTGGCAAAGTCGACAGAACGGCAGATGATATATTTGATGAACATTTGCAGAATTTTACAAGACAACAAAATGCCGCAAACAGACTACAAAAGGAATTTAATAATTATATCCGATGTGTGAGAGGTAATATTTTCATACAATTAAATAATTATACTTTAGTTTATTCATATAACAATCGTAAAAAAAAAAGATTTTGTCGTATCTGATTTGTATTATGTTAGCAGACTGTTGTTTACTCGTCCTCGACAATATTGTCATAGAGGTGTGTACTCACAGAATATGTATATTTATAGAGCGAGACTTGAAATTAACATGTCTGCGTGAAACACGAGTATCGCAGCTACTGGCCTGCAAATGCAGGAAAAAAAATAATAAATATCGCTCGAGCGCGCAACCTTGCGTCACCGTGACCTCATTGGGTGGTGGATACGCCAATTCGTTATGGTTCAATTGTCCTCATCTAGTTTATAAATGCGTGTGGGTCAATGTTGTGTCGCTATTATTCACTTATATTTTATTCTCAGACAAATTAATTATAATATGAGAATTGTGCTTTAAATCATTTCTCTTAACCTCATTATATACATTTTTATTATCACAAAAGAGTATATTATTTTTGTTGTTTGATGGGATATAATGTTTGTTAAAATTAGTCCACTTTTCACACTTAAATATTTATTAACTCTAGGTTTCTCTAGTGTGAAGAGATGTGAGAAATAGTATATCTCGTGATATTTCTATTTTTATAATTTTTTCGCGGGCATATACGACGATACTTAAGTGTAAAACTGTCGTACGAGGTTTTTACGACAGTTTTTCGTGTAGGAAAAAAAGTTTTACATCCGGTGGAGCCGTTTAGAAGTTCGGAAAAAAATCTTGAAAAATCTAATTTATAAGTAAACTACGACTAGGACGTAAATACGATTGTATAACCTAGTCTATTCGTTGAATAGAGTTGAAAAAGTGTGGGAAAAGTACTGAGTAAGGTATTTCAATGATGCGCAAAGCCAAAGTATTTTTTAGAACGTCAAAAACACGCAGAAATGACGATATTTAGGGGTAAACATTGACTGAGGCGTTAGATACAGGTGTATATCATTTTTTATTTTCTTGATAAGGGTCAAAAAAAGATCGGGGAATATATTGAGTACGGTAATACAGCGCGATTTTGAGGCTGAGGATTTTTTAAAAGGCCAAAAACACGAAAAAATGTCGGTTTAGACACATAAACTTGCTTACCCTTTAGAAAGCGTTAAAAAAGGGTGAGGTATGTATCGAGTTGGGTATTCTACTGATATTTATACAGGCTAGGAATTTTTTTGAGCGTCAAAAACACGTAAAAATGACGGTTTTTAGGGGTAAATTCCAACTGGAGCGTAGATACAGGTACATAAAATTTGTTATTCTTTAGGTAATCTCAAAAAAAAAGTATTAAACGTATTGAGTAGAATATTCCGATGATATTTGAAGACTGGGGATTTTTTAAAAATATTTAAAACACATGAAAATGACGATTTTTAGGGGTAAATTTTGACGTACGAGTGGATAAAATTTTTTATTTTTTACATACAGTCAAAAAAAAAATGGGAAACGTATATTGAATTAACGATTTCAACTTAAAAATGATTAAAAAATCTAACTGGTATGCATTTTAAACATGAATGAAAAAAAAAACTGAAATAAATTCATGTGAATCCCTTAAATACCACAGAAATTGTTCATAGTGTAATAAAGGCTCTGGTGAAATAACTTTCGCGTGGAAAGCCACGATGAGATGAAGCCTCCACGAATAGCTATTTAGGTAACTATGCATGTATATTGTTTGTGTAGACGTATAGTTACATAGCGGCAGCAGAGAGTCACGTTGGCCAAGATAAGGATCCACCTCCAGAGCCCATGCGGAAAATAATTTCCAATTGTTCGGTTTTGCGAGGCCTTCGGCGCGGCCATTAATCACCCGTGTATGCGGTGATCAGGGGAAATTTAATTTGATAGTTTGAAAATAACTAAAAATAAAAAACAACCAAGAAATCAGACTGATCTGCCGTTGCTTTCCCCTTCGATTGTCATATATATATATAATTTATACGAGAATTTTTTCAGTCTGGGGCTTGTGGCACGCGCCCACAACGACTATCATTGTGAAACGCGGCGTCACGGCCCAGAGAAAAGTCATCAGAAACTGCAGATAGACTTGGTCGATAATAGAGTAGAAATAAGAAAACAAAAGATTTGTGTGAAAGTTTTTCTATCATTAGTCACCAGTGAAATCATTATTTTGACTTCCTGTCTTCGAGTATTTCATGTTATTTTCGATTCACTGTGTCCATTGTTTTGCTCTAGAGAAACTTTTATTGAGAGCACAAGTTCTAGTTGACTTAATTGAGAGGAAACTCTATTAGTTCGTATGCGCGCCTGCAAGTGAAATTCAAAGCTGCAAAAGACGAATTTTATTTATTTGGCTTAGCCCCAACTGTCTTTTACTTTATTACACTTACATTCCTGCCAAAATGTAGATTTAGGGTGTGACTCGGGGTAATTTCATGTTAAGGATTAAAATTCACGTTATATATGATCAAATAAATTTTTTTATATTCAATTTTTGGTTAATTCTAGCTTGGAAATCTTTAATTTTTAATTATATCATGAAAATTAGTGTTCATACGAATTTTTTACACTGAACCTTTTTTGTAGATAATAAAAAAAATCTGTAAAAAAGGTTATTTATAAAAATCTCGTAATTCTTATCATTCTCAATATATTTTGAATAAAACAAACAAAAATTGTGTCACTAGGTGGTTTTTATTGGATTTTTTTCCGATAAATGTCATATTACATGAATATCTATAAATTTTAATATTAAATCAGGTTTGATATTGATAATATTCAAGAATAAATGATCATTAGATCACTAAAAACAATTTTTGAAATTCCAAAAGTAGATTTATTAGAGTAAAAAAATTTGTATTATTAATTATCATAAAAACTATGATCTCTACGAAGATTTTACACTAAACCTTTTTTGTAGATTATAAAATTTTCTGTAAAAAAGATTCTATGTAAAAAATTCGTATTTCCTATCATTCTCGATATATTTTGAAAAAACAAAAAAAAAAAAATCGTGTCACTAGATTCTTTTTTTGGATTTTTTCCGATAAATGTGATATTACATGAATATTTGTAAATTTTAATGTTAATTTAGACTTGATATTAACAATATTCAAAAATAAATAATCACAAAATCCCTTAAAAACAATTAAAAAACCTTAAAAGTAGATTTATTATTTCATAAAAAAATTATTCTCAGAAGGAAACTCGTGAATTTTTTTATTTTTTTTAACGCCTGTAACTAAATACATTTTTAAATACACTTTTAAACATTATAGTTGTTATAATGTGTACAAAATGATAGATTAGTGAAACTAAAACAAGCGTTAAAATGATCCATCAAAAAAAAAACAAAACAAAACGTGAAAAACCAGGAGTATTTTTTTTTTTTACAGTTAGATGTCAGTGAACTTAACAGTAAAATTTCTTATACAATTTTCTACGTGTAATATTATCAGTTTTGTTGTTGTTATTATTGTCGCCACTATGTTTTCCTTAAGTGCTCAGAGATTGTCTCATTATCACACACTGTTCGTTGGGTGAATGCGCTTTCTGAGCTTGGGTGTTGTTGAAATGGGTCAAGAATGCAGTGACGGTCTTCGATTGCACATTATACCAACAGTTACATCTAAAATATCTAATAAATTTTATTAAATTGATATATAACGTGTGCAAGTCATGAATAAATACGATGTATATAAGTAAAATGAAAGTAACATTCATATATGTATAAAGAAATCTTCTGCCCTATTCACAAGGCAATTCGTGACATTTTAGTCTCGTCAAAGGCCACATCCAGGCTATTAAGTAATCAAAGTAGATGCCATTAATGTTCTTGGTGTTTGTTTGCAGCCGTTCAAGCAGCCTCGAAGACTCTCATGGACTCGCTGAACGAGATTTACGAGAGCCAATGGACTGGCCATGATTTACTCTACGTACAGGCACAGAGTTTGGACATGCTGTGGCAAGATTTTACTCACAAGCTTGCTGATCAAGTGCTTGTACCACTCAATACATATCAATGCCAATTTCCGGAGATGAGAGTGAGTTTTTCACATGTTAATTTTATAAAAGTTCTATTCCAATTGATTGATTTAAATTTTATTTACAGAAAAAAATTGATAAACGCGGCCGCAAATTGGTGGATTATGATGGTCAGAGACACAGCTTTCAATCGTTACAGTGCAATCCAAAGAAACGTGACGAGACTAAAGTGGTGAAAGCTAAGGAATTGTTGGATGAAGCTAAACGAACTTATGAACAACTCAATTCTGAACTTCACGATGAATTGCCGGCACTATATGACTCACGTGTTTTATTTCTTGTCACCAATTTGCAAACTCTTTTCGCTGCTGAACAAGTATTTCATTTGGAAAGTGCCAAGGTAATTCGTATTTCATTGTCATGGTGATATTAAAATTTTTTTTTATTTCGGAAATATCTTAAAAACCAACGGTTATATGAGTTTTTTTTTTTAAGCTTTTAAAATTCTCGTTTTCGATGCAATTTCGATATAAACAGTG
Organism: Macrocentrus cingulum; assembly: GCA_002156465.1. Taxonomy (NCBI): domain Eukaryota; kingdom Metazoa; phylum Arthropoda; class Insecta; order Hymenoptera; family Braconidae; genus Macrocentrus; species Macrocentrus cingulum. The sequence continues at coordinate 14,880 of MVJL01001228.1, read as the reverse complement.
AAGCGTACTTGAAATTTACTTAAAAATATTTTTTTCTTTAACAAAAATTTTTACTTACTGCGCTTTTCCAAATGTCTGCACTCACCAAAAACTCCGGAAAAACTGTTTTCGTGGGAAAGTCTGTTGAGCCTAGGGCTATTGATAATTTTTAATTGCTTTTTGATATCTCTGACGTATACTGATAAAATAGCAAGCTTGAGGAAAATCAATAATTTCTATCATATAAGTCAGTTCTTTCCGGATTTTTGAAGAGTACAAACGTGGCGAAGCGCACAGTGAGTTAAAATTTGTTTTAATATTATTGTCTTTATGAATTTTCCATATTTCTCATGTGATTAGCTTAACTATCTATTTTTTTTTTTTTTTTAATTGTAGGTTTTCTCAGAATTAGAAGCAATAGTTGATAAACTTGCTAATGAAAGTCAAAGAGGTTCTTACACATTGAAGAAGAATTCGGATCAGCAATCTCCAAAATCACCTAATGCCAATTCTTCGTAAGTATTTAATTATTTATACTTACTTTCTCTCTTTAATTTTTTTTTTTATTTTAAATTTAAAAATTGATTAATTATAAATACGTTACAGTTTGATAATCAACACGCAACCACCAGCTCAGAATAATATTTCACCAGGTAAAATTTCACTTTTTTTTTCCTTTATTACAATGATTTTTATTCAATTAAATAGTTGAAATGGTATATACATTATAAATGGTCGATAATTATAAAAAAGACAAACTAACGATGCATGCTAGCAATTATAATATTTTTGCTTGTTCTCGTGAATAACTATAAATGATCACGAGGAAGTATTTTAAAAACAATAATGGCTGATGTATTTAATTCGTTTTTTTTTGGGGTTTTTGTTTGTTTGTTTTGTTGTTGAGTGTGTTTTTCGTCGCGTGTTGCAGCACTGGAAGACTCTCAGACAGTCGACGCCCGAGATACATCACCTACAACTCAATTGAACGGCAATGCAAATAGTAATGCTAATAGCAATGATAATTCTATCAATAACCAAGATGTATCGCCACAAACGACAGTGCCACCTGCTAAACAAGTTGAAGAATTGTACGACATTCCTCAGGGTAAGTATGCGCACATGCTTTAGCAAAGGTTGCCAGGACTAGTTGACGCAGCGCCAATTAATTAAGGATCTCAAATCACTCATTAACGAGAGATACGCCGGCGTGTAGCAAGAAGTTTTTTTTTTTTCATCGTGAATATCATTAAAACCATAGCTTCTACGAATTTTTTACCCTGAACCTTTTTTATAGATAATTGAATTCTCTGTAAAAAAGATTTTATGTAAAAATTTTGTAACTCTAGTAGTTTACGATTTATTTTGAAAAAAAGAAATTGATTATAAGGATTTTTTTTCTTTTGATGATTTTCTTGTTATTTGATTGTTTTTAATTAACAATATTGCTCAAGGTAGGCTTGATTTAATAATATCCAAGAATAAATGGCCTATAGATCTTGGATAAAACAATTATGCTGCAGTATTTTAATTGTCGCATGGATTTATATTTGATTTTTTTTTTTTTTTCAACGAGATTTATTTAAAAAAAGGTTGTTTAATTGTTAGGTGTATCTTTAATTCGGTTAATTACATGATTTTTTAGACGTGGAATATGAAAATGGTACGCATTTGTCTCTAGGAGCGACAATTGAAAACTTGCCACCCGGTGTTTTGTACAGAGTTAAGGCTACGTACAAATACAATCGTGAAGATGTGGACGAGTTGTCATTTGATGTTGGAGAAGTTATTCGAGTGGTTGAATACGACGATCCGGAGGAGCAGGTTTGGATTTATCAGTGATTTTTACCCCTCTAAAAAAAAACCCACAAAGAAATATCTTTCATTTATTTATTTTTAATATTAAAATATGAAAATTAAATTTTCGAATCTTAATATATACGTTGCTAAAGCCAGAACGGTGAATCGAATTTTTTTTTTCGACCAAAATTGCGTCATTAGAGTTAAAAAAACGTATAAATGAGTCATTATACGTTTTTTGAGTAGTTTAACTTACGTTATGTCAGCCAAGAGTGATTATTTGCTGTTTGTGAGGTGAATCAAAGTAATCCGTGATGTTTAATAATGAAAAAAATTTTTTTTTTATTTTTTCAAAGGGATCCCCCTTGGAAATTTCAAAATTTTTGTATTTTTTTTTTGTTTTTTGCCGATAACTCGGTAAATAGTTGAGATATTAGAAAATATTATAGAAGTTAAAAGATAGGAAATTTAATTTTCTAAAAAAAATCTAGAATGAATTTTTTTGATATTCTGTCTTATTTTCGAGATATTTTAAAAAATCAAAAATTTCAAAAAATCAGTAATATCTTAAAAATTAAAAAAGATACAAAAAAATTTATTTAAAGTATTTTATGGGAAATTAAATTCTAAATCTTTTAGTTTCAATGATATTTTTCATTATTTTCCGTATTTACCGAATTATCAACAAAAAACCCAAAAAAACGTTTTTTTTTTGGCTTTACCAACGTGATGTAAAAAAAATTTTATTTATTTTTTTTTTAATATTCCCCATACAATTTTGTTAGCTGAAACAGTTATTGTAACAGACATCATTCTTAAAAAATTTCAATTGTGGCAGGAGGAAGGCTGGCTAATGGGAATCAAGGAAGGAACCAACGAGAAGGGAATGTTCCCAGCGAATTTTACAAAGCCACTGTGAAAACATTCTGCTTGTCTTTTCACGTACACTCCAATGCTCACAAAGAAAACACCGTATTTTATTATAAGATAGATAAAAACTATACAAAATAACGGAAATGATCCGTGGGGGAAAAAAAAATGGAAATATAAAAAAAAAAAACGTACAGTGGATGCATGAGCGGGCGGAAGGGGTGTATAAATGAAAAGAGGTCAGGCCGGAAGATGCTGGAGAGGTGGTGCAGATTAACGAATCAGCCCAATGTGCCTTAAATCCAGCCACTGTCTGTGCCAATGAGATATATTCACTGCTTGCTGTGCGATTGGTCCTCCCATATCCAATACACATCACTAATAATCAAATTTAGTACTTGTGAGATGATTTAAATTAATATATATTATTTTCAATATATATATAAATAGTGTGAGCAGTGGGATAAATAAATTTGGGATCATTTATGCTGGCAATCGGGGGACATAACAAAAAATAATTCAAATATCATTTGAACTAAGTTTTCAATAATAATTATAATAATATTTAGTTGAATGATGTTTTGGGAGGGAAAAAAATCTTTACATACCGCGAAAAAATTTTTATATCATACAAATATTTTTATTTAATTTGCTACAACCTATACTCAATTTTTTTTCTGTTTATTAATCGTATTTTGCACTTTTGTGCCGAATTTCTTCTTTTTCAGTTAAAGTTTTTTACGGATATCTTGATAATATAAAGAAATACGATAATTTTTGATATAACCTTTTTTGTAGGCATTAAAATTCTCTATAAAAAAGGTTATATGTAAAAAAAATGTAGATCTAATATTTCTCAAGATATTTGTGAAAAATCATGCCTACTTGCAATATCTGATTTTTTTTTTTTTTTTCGTGCTGTTGCTCTATAGTGTTTATTATTACATGAATTACCCTCAATTCGCAAATATGAGAGAGTAAACACGTTCACCAGCCAAAACATAATGTATTTAATGAATAATTATTATTTTATGATAATTGTACATAAATTTATAAAACCTAGGGAGACTATTTTACGTTTATGTTCGAAGAACATTATTAATTAATAATTTTTCTTCTGTTGAAAAATTTTTGAAACAGTAGACGTAATGAAGCCTACTACAATATATCTAATTGTCCTTGCCACTGTCCTATCAGTGGACAGGCAGCCAAATTTCCAAGGTCCAATACGTAGACGAATAATTAAAAAAAAAAACATCTATATATGAAATCCGCTTTGTAGAAAGAGACAAAATATAATATAGTAATTAATATATAGAAATCTCGAATATACGTATATATTTCGTGTACAGAATTATGGGACGTAAGTAGTTTGACAAAAATCGTAAAAAAAAAAAAAATTTAATCTCCAATATCAAAATTTATTTATCATTATATCTGCGATAATATAGACGTAATTATGTCGAGATCTATACAATTTATATGTATAAAATTCAATATATACCCGAGCAATCAATTGAATACTCTCATAATCGATCTGTTGAATGTTTTTAACAGTAAAATAATCTTACTACGAAAAAAAAAAAAAAACCAATTTATCGAAAGAAAAAAATATATAAGCGTTAATATAAATAACAATAATTAATTCTAAGTACGAAAAAGAAAAAACAACAACAAATTGATTAATGTATTTTGGCGTGAGTGTGTCTTTTTAATTACTACACATGTGTAATTTCAGAATGTTTTTAATAATTTAAAAAGACCAAAAGTATGGACACGTTGGATTGTTCAATTTTTTTTCTTCTTTTTTTTTCAATCAAAAAATAATGTTTATTTTTGAAAGGATTGGTTCATTGATACATTATTTTTAGATGTAAAGAAAAAAAAAATTTAAGATTTTATATGGATGCCATTTAATGAAACATGTTGAAAAAAAAAAAAAATTTTTAATTAATAATAAAGTAATTAAATTTTATTGAAATATATATATATAGATTTTTTTTATGTAGTGTGCCAGTGAAGCAATTCTATTGTTATGTCATTTGTCATTTTTATGTCACGTTGTTTAATTTTACTTGAGCCATAAGTCATAACTTCATAACCCTTATATTTAGAGAAAAATATTGCGTTTACTCCATTACTCATGTCTCTGTCATATTTTGATTGCCCTCAATTCAATTTATTATAAATGAATAATAAAAAAATATAGATAGTCGTTTGTATACATTGATGAATCATCGATATTTTATAATTATAAAAGAAAATCAACATCAACAAAAAATATTACCCACTCGGTCACAGCTCATTTTCAACGCGTAAAAGTGAGTAAAATCGTCATTAAATCTTGAAAAAAATTGTTTTTATGTATTAAACAAATATGAATAGTTGTTTTTTTAATATTTTGCGTGTTGACAGAGTCGATATTGTTTGATAAATTGGATTAAAATGAGTGTACAATGATCTACGATGTCTCGAGGACCAGAAAAAAGCTACTATTCGCGATGGAGCGACCCAATTCTTCGTCGTCTTCACCCAATACACTTTGCCGGGACTTCCGAAGAGGAAATACCATCAGTTCCACGCCTGTCTGCCACACCGACTACGAAGAATCCACCGTCAAAGTGCTGCTGCACCTGCTGTGACAGTCAAGGAAGCACGCGAAAATCATCGAGATTATCGAATAATCCGGGTGAAACTCAGCGATTGAGAGAATCACTGGAATTGGCGCTTGTTGGCACGCAAGTTGAGCAGGCCTCAGCTGATGACCAACTATCTGCGATGATTCAACACCTATCCACAGTCACAGACGCCCTGGAGGCGCTTATTCAGCACATCCAGTCGCTGGAAGTTGTTCATCTCTCGGCCAGAAGGGTTTTCGACTTGGCTCAACATCTAGTCTTCCCACTTTTACTTCCTGTTGATGTCTCCGGGAATTATTTATATTCCCAAATTGGCCAGGTACTATTTTTTAATGTTTTTCAATGCCAAAAAAGAAGTATACAATTTTTTTTTTTTCGTTAACCTTGCGATAACTCAGGAAATAAGCGAGATAGCGAAAAATGTTACGAGAGTTAATTGATAGGGAATTTAATTTCCTATAAAAAATGTAGAGTAAAATTTTTTGATATTTTGCATAGTTTTCGAGATATTTTGAAAAATAAGAATTAAAAAAAATCCCTAATATCTCAAAAACTAATGGAAATAGAAAAATTTTATTTATATGTTTTTTATAGATAAATTAATTTTAAATTACTTCATTGTAATAATGTTGTTAAATAATTGATTTTCACGATTTTATACATAATAAACAGGCTGAAGAGCAGAGGAAAAATCGTTTGAAGGAGCTGCAACAAATTGTGGACGTGTGTTCGACCCGGTCTGACTGTCAATTGATGATAGAGGATCATCAGAGGAAAAAAAATGATTTATATATGGCGACAAAAAATTTCAAAGACTTTTTAAACAACTCGAAGCTCAACATCCCACAAATGGATAAGCTTCACAAGCAGTACGAGTCAATTTTGATGGAATATCAGCAAAGTCGACAAACACTGGACTTGGAGCTTCCTAAGATGGTTCAAATGTAGGTAGGACAGGTGGTCATTACCATTAAAAATCAACTGTAGGACTGTAAAAGGCGCTTTTAGGAGGCTGCGCGTACTTCAGCAAGGTTTCCACCTGGTCAACCAGTTTTACAGCGACTTTGATCACGAGAAAAACGTTGGGAATTTGTTTAAACTTGTCGGTGATAATTTACAAAATCGAGATACAAAAGGTACAATCTTAAAATATATATATATATATTTCACAGTTTTTCAAGTTAATGCTCAGTTTCAGTGGGTACAAGGCTCAAGGAAGAACTGCAAGTTCACGAAATATGTCAGAAATGCAAAGTTAATCGTGTTGATAAAAAATAATCACTGTACAATCCGATTTTATGCATTCTGCAGTGTGTCGGTAAATTGTGAAAGAACACTGAAGCCTTATTATCACCTTACTGAGAGGATAAAATCCAATCACAAACCAACTGCATATACAGCTTTATTTCATTATTTAATTGACTTCGTGAGCTCCATAACCTACCAAACAAAACGATTAATTCTGATTTTTTTTTCTAGAAACTTTTGAATACTCTTTTATCATTAAATAACAGTGAAAAAATCGCGATATCAATTTTTTTCACATTTCAATAAGTTTATATGAATTTTGCGCGCCAGGAAATGGCCGACATCTGGCGCGTGCTCGTCGACCAATCAGCGTTCAGCGTGTCGACTGCCAACCAATGGGACGTGGGATGAAAAAACATGGCGTCAACCTCTGCACCGACAACAATTTATTTAAAAAAAAAAACAACAAGGAATGGCGCAAAAATAAACAATAAGTTTACATTTTCATTGATAAAATCAGCAAAAAATCAATAAATGACGCGAGATTGATCCCGCCATTCAAAAATTCCCGCGCAATGTCAATATATCGAGATCTCGAAAGAGAGCGGGGGGGCCACCGGCGGCCATGTTCACTCGAGTGGGGCATCTGACGGGTCGTGTCGTGACGCGCTCCTCGTCGGTTCAATCGCACTTGTGTACAATACAATTCGCGTAGGCAGACGGTCGTGCGAATGAGCCAGGCTGGCGCTTTTGTGTTGACGGGAGGGGAGTGGAGTGTGTGTGTGCGCGACGACGGTGGCGATACGAGGGAGATTAGAGAGCCGGCAGGCGAGTAACGACGGACGCCATCTTGCGATAGGCGGTTACCGTGGGGCGCAAGAGGTACCGCGAGTTTACGGTGGACGAGAAAAAAGGATATTGCTCGCGAGTGAGTCGCGTGACACGTGGGATTGCAGTGTACATCAGAGAAGCTGCAAGTTGACTAGAGCCCCGAAGAAGCCGGCGAATCGTCCATGGATGGACAGAGTCGCACGGTGGCAGGGCAGTACCGGGCAGTAGGTTGGACGTGAGAGCGACAAGGAGGGTAGCAGCCGAGGCCGGGCTGTGAGCGACGGAGAGGAGGTTAGATAGCGAGGAAGCGACTGGGAGCGAGTACACAGAGGCCGCAGTCAGAGAGTGCGCGCGCGACCGAGCGCAGTCACGGCGGATCATTGCACGGTTTGTTTGAATTTACGAATATACACGTATCGTGCTGCTCGGAGCCACACACGAGTTTATCCCGCGAGCTGTTACGTTCTCCGTGCCTCCTCACGGGCGGAGCAGCCGCGATTTTAATCTCGTTAGCGGACACGTGCGCGCCACACGACGACGACGACTCCTGTCCGGCTTCGCCAATCTGGTTTGCCTAACAGGATTCGGGCGCGTTGATAAAAGCCGGTGTGCCGTCCGCAATTGCAGGACACTCGGACAGCCATCAGAGCCTAGCCGCAAGCTGCAAAACAAAACAACAAGGAAAAACACTAAGGTGTGGGTGAATAATGAGTGGAAATAACGTGTGCTCGATATTATTTTAGCCTGAGAAAAACCTAGTCATTTACAGTTCAGTCAAAACCCTAGTTTCTCACGTCATTTATTGTGTGTGCTGCAAGTGCTCTCGTTTACACTGCTATCGCTTTCATTCGGCACTCGGCTGCGTGGTGCTCTTGTGCTCGTGTGCCAGTGTCCAGAGGAGATAGAGAAAGAAGTGTCTCCGGAAAACGACGAGTGGGAGGGAGACCACGACCGAGTGAGCTAGAGCGCACGGTGGGTTACCACACCCAACCGCGCCGGGGGCCGAGTGAAGGCGCCGAGCGAGTGTACGCGAGGGTGTGGGACCCAGAGACCACCGGGTGGTCGCCGGGTCTCACTCGATGTTTTTTATCAACCCTTTTTTTTGCTTTTTTTTTGCTCTTGAATGAAAAACGAAAGCAACAGAATTTTTGATCCTAGAAGTGCTTCCGCGTACGTGCGGACAGTCATTAAAAGGTTTTTTTTTTGTCAACAGTGATTGGCTGGTTCCCTCGTGGGGGTTTCATGTGTGCGAGCGCCCTTGTTGCGAGTCGTCCAAGCGTGTGCATCAAAGATCGACAAGTTTTTTTTTTGTCAACAGTGATTGGCTGGTTCCCTCGTGGGTGTTTCATGTGTGCGAGCGCCCTTGTTGCGAGTCGTCCAAGCGTGTGCATCAAAGATCGACAAGGCGAGAGGACACGTCACGATAATTGTTATCAGTGAGTGGTGGTGGTGGTGGTGTGTTCAGGACAACGACGAGGACGTTGCGACGACGACGGCGTTGCCTGTCATCACCGTGGCATCGAGATAATATCGGGTAAATCGAGGCTGTTGCCTCCTGCCTGCAATCACACCCGTCATCACACGGCAGGCAAACATTTTTTCCACCTCTTGCGCTGGAGAGCACCTGAATCATGGCGTGCTGCCTGTCGGAAGAGGCCAAGGAACAGAAGCGGATTAATCAGGAAATTGAGCGCCAACTTCGCAGGGACAAGCGAGATGCCAGGCGAGAGCTCAAGCTGCTGCTTCTCGGTGAGTTTTTTAATTACTTAATATATCTGTTATGTCTAGACAGCACGCGCAGTGTGTGTGTTCATATTTGACTATGTTTTTCCCTGTTGTTTAAGGAATATGTATTATATAGTTACTTTCGCAAAGAGCGCGTGGACTTGACACTGATGCACATCGGACAATGGGCTGACTCACGGCGCACCGGGAAGACTGACCTCCGCAATTTTTTACGCGATTGTGTATACACTCATGTTTCTATTTGAGATTATACAGTCGACTGGTCAGTCTCTGTTTTTCCTCGCAAATTCACGGGATCTGATTTTTCCCTTGATATCTCAAAAACTACTGGATTTATCAATTTGATCTAGAGGACCTTTTTTGTAGCTTGGTAAAAGATGTACAAAAATAGTCCTGAGTAAAAATCTTGTAACTCTAATAGTTTTTGAGATATTTTTATTAATAGAGATTTAATTTTTCTCCATTTTGGATTTTCGAGTTAAATTGCAAGTACTCACTCTTTTGTTGATAACTAAAAAACTACTGGGTTTAGAAGATTATTCTATAGGACCTTTTTTGTAGCCTAAAAAGAGAGCTTGAAAAAAGGTATTAAGTAAAAATTTTGCAGCTGCTACAGTTTTTAAGATATTTAGCATAAACAAATTTTACTTATGATTTTAAGGGTACAATTCGGAGAATTTCTATTATATCATAGGAGCCGCAGGAAATTAAATACATACTTTACATATAGTTACTCATTGCTAGAATCTATCCACTCGTGCCCTTGAGATTATGATTCACGCAGGGGCCGAGCAACGGCGACGATTCCGCGAAATGTATATTCTCTATGTGAAAAGCTTCTGTCTGTGTGCGTGACCACTATCTTACCTATTTTTTTTTCTCTCTCTCTCTCTCGAGTGTGTAGCCACACTTACACACTATACCACAGAGTATCGAGTTCGAGGAGGCGTTTGGATATTTTCTTCCATGTTGTTGCTGCAATGTATTGAAAAAATTGACGTTGACAGGCGTTAAAAAAATTTTTTTTTATCGCCTTCAATCACAATTTGTTACTTTTACTCTTGCTAAAATTATTTCAATACTTGAAAGCTTTTTTTTCTGGTAGAAAAAAAATAGTTGAGTGGAATTAGGAGCGATTGTAAAGCCCCTTTTGTATTTATCAATGAAACGTACTCTACGACGTAGACCGTCGAGTGCGGAAAAAGTGTGTATGTGTGTGTTAGTTCATAATCAAAATTTCAAACCAACTCACCACCTCAGTCAAGAGTATAGAGCTCTAGTTACACTTTTCCTCCCTCACTCCAAGCCTCTCTGCTATCATTCATAGGTATTCGCTTTTGTTAATCTCTCTCGGTCGAGCTCTCGGCTGTGAATCTTCAATTTTGTGGAGATTTGCAATAGTCTAATTGACATGTGACCATTTGACACGGTATTTATATCGTTTCAGAGTACGTATTGTCAGTAGCAATGATTAATGGCACTCAATTATACGACTTCATTGATACACTTCACCTCTAGTCACTTTTTTATTTTCATTTTCTCGCTGTTTACATTGGTACTTGCATTGTTTGTCTTGTAGCAATGTATTCATTTTTTTTTTATTTACAGAGTCCAACGCCACGGCCACCGTTTGTGTGTGTGTGTGTGTGTGTGATGTGCATCAGTGTTTATTTAGATACCGCAGTTTATTGTGCTAGGAAATTTTATGGGCTGTTATCTTGGAAATTTTAAGAGTTACAGGATTTTTTGATAGAATCTTTTTTATAGTAAATTTTATTGGCTATTAAAAAGATTCAGGATAAAATTTTGATAAATACGATAGTTTTTGAGATATTTAAAAAATAAAAAATGCACTTTTATTATGAATGAAAATCAGTTATATGAATACATGTTTGTTTGTTTTCCAAATATCTTGGAAATTATTAGAGTTACGGGATTTTTTGGTAGAATGTTTTTTGTAGAGAATTTAATTAGCTACAAAAAAGATTCAGGGTTAAAATTTGATAAACACGGTAGTTTTTGAATTATTTAAAAAATAAAAAAATGTATTTTTGTCACTCTTGAAATCAATTATAAATTTAATATTGTTTATTATCTAAATATCTTGGAAATTATTAGAATTACATAATTTTCATCTAGAATCTTTTTTGTAAAGAATTTTCCAATCTATAAAAAAGATATCTTATAAAAATTCGTTAAATTTGCTAGTTTTTGATATATTTACAAAAAAAATTCAGTATTATCACTCTGTTCTTAAATTACATGAAAAAATTTGAAATACTTCTTTATAAATATATATTTTGTTGTTAAATACTCTAACAACTTTTTCCCTTTCAACTGATGCATTTATTAATGCTCCATCTAGCACCAAAAGACTATATGTACCGTAAATAAGCCGCTTAGGATTCATTAACTCATTAAAAGTCCCTTTCGTTGGCTCCATCGAGTTTTGAAACAAAATAATAACAATTGTTAATACATTTACCAATGATTTTAAATTATAAGCTTTTATATTGTTGCAAAAAATATATTTCAAGTGTACAGTGTTGGATTAATTAATTTTTTTTTCTTCAGTTCGCTGGGCGGAGCCGGGGAAAAATTTTTATATGTCAGTTTAGAATTTTTTTTTTTTTTCCACGGCGGACAGTCGGTGCTATATATAGCGCCTAGTCAGAGAGACAGGGTTAGAGGAAGGGGGTTAGAATATGCGAGGAAGGTTGGTATGATCGATCCACGCAAAACCTCGGTCCGACGTTGAAGCCACCAGCGATTACTGTGAATCGCGTGACTTTCGACCGACGGCTTATTCGCATGGAACGTTTTGTAAGCAGGCGATTGTTGCCGTACAGGTCGACAAACCCTTGCGCGTCCTTGTGTATGTATGGCTGACTCTTATCTCGACGTTACCGTCGACTTTTCGTATAAAATTCGTTGGATATATGTCCGCACATTATTGTTTCTCTCGCGCGCATTTTGTCACAATCACATTTGCTATCCATGCAATGGTCAGGTGTGTGTGCTGTTGATATATTTCAGCATGTGTATGACTCACGCGGATAATAGCCATTGCCTATTAACCCAACTGAGACACCCAGTCACGATTTTTTCCAAAAATCTTCCTTTTTCAACGTGAAAAATTTGTTTTTTTTCAATTTTTAGCCGCAAATAATGTTTGGTTGGAAAAAAGTATTAGATAAAAATTGTTGGATTTTTAATTATCTAAAAATAATGTTCTTAGACCTTTTTCGAAAAATCAATTAGTTTATCGGCTAGCGGATCTGAAAGTTCATGAATTTTGACAACTTGCGGATAGTTTTTTTTTGTAGAAGAACTTTTAGGCTTGCTATTAGCTAAACTATTGATTTTTTCGAAAAAAGCTTGAGAATATTTTTGATGGGTAATTTAAAATAGAATAATTTTTATTTGAAACATTTTTCTCTCACAACAATATTTCTATAGGAAAATTGACGAATAAATTTTTTTTCATCGTCATCCTAGGGGTTTTTCGGGTTGACGTCATTTATAAGCGCTCTTGACGCGTGCCACTTATCTATTGATATTCAATATGACGTTTATATACACTAGACTTATTAATCAATTGTCAATTGACGTCATAAAATATTTATAAGTGCTGAAAAAATTCGAAAAAAATTTTTTTCAGATTTTTTTTGCTGCATTAAAAAATTAATTTTAGTGAAATTCAATGAAATTTTGAACGATACATTTTTATAGAAAATTTTTTATCATTGTCACATTATCGAAGTAGTGATAAAAAAAATTTTTCGATAAAAATTAATTGATAAAAATTTTTTTTTCGCGTTTATTGTTTTTTTTTTTTCAATTTGATTCAAGTTCAATTTTTTTCAACTCTTATCGAGTGATAATTGAAAAAAAAAAAAACTATTTTTTTCTCAAGTTAACAATTTTTTCTTCAAGTCATTCTGAGAAGAAGAAAAAAAAATCGTGAAATTGTAGATAATAACATTCTGAGATTGAGGAGAAGGCGCACGTGTAGTTGGCCTACACGTGGGGCAATTTTCATTCCAACTCTCTCACTTTGCTCTTTACTCTTTTACATATATATACGCCCAGTTCTCGCTGTGACTCTAGTTATCGGTGGAGACTCATTATACGATTTTATTATACCAATGACGCTGTGACTTGAGTCGAGTGTGTGCGTACAGAGCACAAAATACTTGTGTGGATAAACACACGCGGGTATTTGTGTGCCAATGAATGAAATTCCAGTAAATATATATATATTTACTGTTGGACTTTGAGGCCTTGCTGTACACGTGGCTCTTACACGCCCAAAAAATTTTTTTCCCAAAAGGTCAAATTTTTTCTATTATAAAATAATCCTCGTGTTATTGATGAATATTATGAAACGAATTTTTTTCAAGCATAAATATGGATAAATCTTTATTAATTATCAATTAATTATTAATTTCAATTTATTTTTCAATGAAAAATTCATCCATTTTGTGTAAAAAATTTAAAATCATGCAAAGAAGTTTTTTTTAGCTAAAAAAAAAAAAAAAACTTGAAAAATTTTTTTTTGTTTCAGGACATTGAATCCAAATGTTGAAAAATTAAAAAAAAAAATTTTTAGCATCAAATCTATTGTATATTATTTTTAATGAATAAAAAAATGAAAAATTACCTTTAAATTGGTAAAAAAAAATTTCTCCAAGTGTTTTAAAGACCGATTCGATAAAATTAGGGGGTTTTTTTCGTTGTTATATTTTTTTTTTTTTGGGCAAAAAAGACATAAATATGGAGGAAAGTATTCAGTAGAATTTTTACTTTGTTGCAGAGCTAGTGTATGTGCGTGTGGTTGAGAATTTGAACGTGAATGACGGTGAGTCGTTGAAAGACACCGGAAATGCGTACAAACTCCTGCCTACAATGCTTCTATATTTAGAAATATATACTGGCAAATATAGCTGACATGCACAAAGTGAATTTTCGCCTTGCAGTCATTTTTAAGTTAGATATATCCGTTACTTACATAAAATTTTGTAATATAGAAAAATATACGATTGGCACAAAGTTTCGTGCAGATAGTTCAGTAATGATTGTAGAATACACTTAATAATTCGATCTAAACTCTATCCAATCATGGCAACTTGTGTAATTGCCGTCGTCGTCGTCGTCGTGCAAGCCAATGCGACTTGGCCTGCGGCAGACAAATTATTACCGATCGATAATTCTTCAATGAACGTGATATAGCGTATAAGGCACGGATAGGCACCGTTCTGAACTTCTTATATACCAATCGAATTTTGCGTGACTCTAAAATTAGTTGGATATATCGCTGTATTGATGTAATATATGCTTATTATCGCGAGTATAAATAATTTCAGAGTGGATAATATTTATCAAGTCATTGCAGATTTTTGTCGAGTGTTTTTATCAATTTTATTCGATTTTTTATCGAAATTTATTCAAGTTTTATTTTTTTTTTTTGGGTAAAAAAAAATTTTTTTTTCAACAGATATAATTTTTTTATACTGTATTATAAAGTTATTTTTATTTTTTAAAATTAATATTATGTTTTATTTTTTTTTTATGACAGTAATTTATTGAAATTTAAATTTTTATCACAATTCAATCAATTTTTCTTTATTATTTTTTTTTTTTTGTCAGCAAATAAATAGTAAATATGTTGTTTATAAACAGAATTTCGTGAGAAAAATAAAGAATAATTATTATTATTGATTAAAAATGTTTTTTAAGTAAAAAAAATTAAAAAAAAAAAATTTTT